>JARQZK010002925.1:260000-337500 GCA_030704885.1 Cynegetis impunctata | reverse complement strand
ATAGCGATAGCGAATTAGGCGGAAATTTGGCATATTTACGTTGAGACGGTGGGGGTGCAGCCAGAAATTCATCAATCCATGATTCTTTCCGCGTTGTCCCAATGCTCTCGGACATTGACCGAATGACTTAATACATTAGGTGATGAATGCAGTGCATTGCTATGATGACCTATACATAGGTTAATGTTTTCAATCATTAATGTTATGCCTATTGAACATAGCTTTATTGAAAGAGGGATTATGACAATGTGTCGTGATGATTAAAGGTACATAGTATTAATCACTATGTAGTCATTAACTTGATGTATTTTTCACATTGCTCTGATGTAAATAACATTATAATGATGACTTTTTTCATTAGATTCATGATTTAATTACATTATTATAATGACCTAGATTTCATTATAACAACAAAATCGTTGATTGATCAATCACAGCAATTCATTATTATCAATAAATTTTGGACATTGTCCTAATGAAAAATACGTTATGATAATGAAAATGCGGTCAATCATTGGCAGTGATTGATATCAGGCTCATTATTATTGTCTGTATATATATATATATATATATATATATATATATATATATATATATATATATATATATATATATATATTTATATATATATATATATATATATATATATTTATATATATATATATATATATATATATATATATATATATATATATATATATATATATAAGAGGAGGGTTGTCGCTGACAAGTTAAGAGGAAAACTATTTGTAGGGACTGCAGAAATGTAAAAGGAAGCTCTTTGAAGTTTTTCCAAGCTTTCGGAATCGTTTATTCCATCATCAGGGAGAATCTATCGTGAGGATATTTACATATATGTTGATAATAGGATATAAGAAACATTGAAAATGATGCTAGTTGTTAAATAATTAGAAAAGATGATACATTTTTGAAGTTATTATAATTAAATTTCCGAACGAAATGACAAATCGGTGTCATTATTTCGTTATAGGCCAAGCTACAGAGATTTTTTCATGTAAAAAGTGTTAGAAGAAAACCAGCTGCGCCATTGTTTGTAAAATAGTTCCATATGATATAGTGATATGTTTTTCACTCGACTTTATTATTTATAACTTTGATATTAACAATTTTATGCAAAAAATCGAGTTTTTTTTAGTTTTCTGCTTATAAAATTAGAACTATCAGAGTAATTGTGATGGTGTCAATAGACTTATTGGACAAAATGAAAAGACGAAAAAAATGAGAGGTCGGACGACTCGTTCAGACCCTTAGTTTAAGAGAAAATCGGAAAAAACCGTCCAAAATGCAGTTTTTTCAAAAATTCTTAACTCGGTTATTTTTTGAGTTGTACCGTAGATCCTCCGGCCAGTATTAGCTATTGATATAAACTTCATTTGTGCGAAGATCAGAAACTGTCCGATGCATAGTTTTTGATCTGTGGCCATTTGATTATGTTACTATGCAATTTTCTAGCAGACCTGAATGCGACAGGTATGGTCCGATTTCAATTTACTAAAAAGATTTTGAAAGTAGAATTCTCACAGTTCAAAATGTTCATCTTGGTTTTTCATAAAAACGCTGAGAAATATGTTAAAAATAAAGCTGAATATGACAAAAAACGGCCGAGCGCGTGAGAGTAGTTGAAGAGTGGGGGTTTACAATTATTATCTGACAACGTTTAGAAATTACTGTCATATTCAAAATGCCGATGCTTTCGAATGTCATACTTCTCCTTGCCTGCTGCTCTACCCCCACTCTTCAAATACTCTCACGCGCTCGGCCGTTTTTCGTCATGTTCAGCTATATTTTTAACATATTTCTCAGCGTTTTTATGAAAAACCAAAATGAACGTTCTGAACTATAAGAATTCTACTTTCAAAATCTTTTTTGTAAATTGAAATCGGACCATACCTGTCGCATTCAGGTCTGCTGGAAAATTGCATAGTAATATAATCAAATGACCACAGATCAAAAACTATGAAGCGGACAGTTCCTGATCTTCGCACAAATGAAAATTATATCAATAACTAATACTGGCTGGAGGATCTACGGTACAACTCAAAAAATAACCGACTAAAAAATTTTTGAAAAAACTGAATTTTGGACGGTTTTTTCCGATTATCTCTTAAACTAAGAGTCTAATCGAGTCGTCCAACCTCTCATTTTTTTCGTCTTTTCATTTTCTACAATAAGTCTATTGACACCATCACAATTACTCTGATAGTTTTAATTTGATAAGCAGAAAACTAAAAAAAATTTCGATTTTTTGCATAAAATTGTTAATAACAAAGATTTAAATAATAAAGTCGAGTGAAAAACATATCACTATATCGTGTGGAACTATTTGACAAACAATGGCGGAGCTGGTTTTCTTCTAACACTTTTTGCACAAAATGCTCACTCTAAATCTCTGTAGCTTGGCCTATTACGTTAAATTAATTTGATTCAGTGTTATTTTATATCAAGTGAAAGTAAAAAAGAATGAATTTCACTCAAATGGCTTATATCTGTTTTTTTATTGATGGAGTTATTGTCTTGATAAATGAAGGCCATTTCTAAGAAAGATCTTTTTGAAAGATCTGATTCTCTTGCAAGAACAGTTGTTGAAAGGTAGTTCATCTGGTGGTCACAATCATTGACATGTTTAGCTAAAGCACATCTCTCAGGGTGTAATCTACTATCACTCTTATGAGAAGTGATTCTGTCTTTTAATAGTATTTTTGTTTAGCCAATATAATTCTTATCGCAATCATGACAAGGGATATTATAAACAACATTTGTAAGTGATAAAATAGGAATTTTGTCTCTTACTTTCGAATATATTTGTCTCATTGAAATAACTGTTGACCAGAATTGATTAAAAAATCTTTAGAAAATATCGAAATTACAATTAGAACAGAAAATAAAAAAAATGAGTGACACCGATTTGTCATTTCGTTCAGAAATTTAATTATAATAACTTCAAAAATGTATCAACTTTTCTAATTATTCAACAAATAGCATCAATTTCAATGTTTCTTATATCCTATTCTCAACATATATGTAAACATCCTCACGATAGATTCTCCCTGATGATGGAATAAACAATTCCGAAAGCTTGGAAAAACTTCAAAGAGTTTCCTTTTACATTGCTGCAGCCCCTACAAGTAGTTTTATATATATATATATATATATATATATATATATATATATATATGTATATAATATATATATATATAGTATATATATATATATATATAATATATATATATATATATATAATATATATGTATATATATATATATAAATATATATATATATATATATATATATGTATATATATATATATATATATATATATATATATATATATATATATATATATATATATATATATATATATATAGAAAGTCATATAAAGTGTTTTTTTCCCATGAATATTTTGGTTTTGACTGCTTTTTTGTTATGACCAGTAAAGAACTACTAAGCTTATCGAAGAAGATGTGGAGATTGTTTATTTTCACAGCTTTTTCTATGTAATCAAAGAAAATACGAACCATGAAGTTATTATAAGTTACTTCAAAGTGACCTAAAATTTAAGGAGAAGCACTATATACTCTGAAAGAATCACCTGTACCGTGAATTCTCTTAGAGTATATATTATACTCTTTCATACATAAATGCATTAAAAGTTTCAGTGTTTATTCAAATAATGAAAATATTCACAGGTTTCAATTGAAATAAATTTTATGGCAATTTTACTGCGCGTCTTAAATTGATGGATATACAGATTTTTGTTTCATATCGTTGTTAACCCACGCAGTTCTATATTTTCATCAGGGACTCAACCTTGCTCCTAAAATTCATGCGTTGAAATCTATTTCAATTTTATACAATCAAATTTGCAATCTTTCATATAAATATTGTTCTTGTAATTGTAATTATCACATTGGATTGAAAATTTTTCAATTTGAAACAATTGAATATTAAAATGTATAAATAATGAATATTAGAAATAGAAACAAAATACAAATCGTTCTTTAATTGTTTGGTTTTTCTAGAATTTAAATACATTGAAGTATGTGAAATATTCAAGACTTCTCGAATTTTGTTGAAGGAAATCTGTGTCATGATAAATCGACAAGTAGAAAGTTTGGATCATATTATATCATTATCTCTATTAATCGTGAAGAAATTTCAGATTACTTTTACGAAGGTCTATTTAAAGAAAGCCTTGATCAAGTTAGTACAAATAAAAACTCCTTTGTATTTAAATTTCCGAATAGATATATAATGCCTTAAACGTCGTAATTGATGATTTTAATGCTTCATTGTTGCGATTCCACTGTTGGATTGATCAAGTAGTTATTTATGATAGTTATACATTTTCGACGCGTGGCTGGGGTCTTTGAAAAACCACTTGAATTTCAATTAAATATCAGTTACATTATTCGTACATAAAAATAGACATAATTTTTCAGTAAAAAGAAATGAAACATTTTTGAATTAATTTGATTTCGACCTGAACAAGAAGTACCAAACAATTTGAAAGATGGTCTCACATAATAGGTTTTCTGAAATATTAAGACAGAATGTATAATCAGTTACTTAAGTCACAAGAGCATCGAAAATAGTCGATTATACTTCCGAGTCACGAGACGTATTTTGCGAAACATCACGAGAGCGCAGTGATGTAAGAAAATACGTCGAGTGACGAGGTCAGTAGAACGATTATTTTCATTTGCTCGAGTTGGTATTACGATTATATAACGAATAAACAACACCGCCAGAACAATAACTAATGCGTTGAATATTGAAAAATAAACGAAACTTCACCAGACTTGATTATTAACTTTTTTTTGACCAAATCGTCAGTATGAAAAATTCACATTTTGATACGAGGCGAAACAACAAAACGATTATATCACGTTGTCAAGGGTATATTCACTTATCAACACGCAGTAACTATGCAAACTTCACGGATTTTATTGGCTTATTGTATTCATACATGAGTTATATAATCATCATTATTTTCACTTTTTAAAATAATACTCGTTAAGAAATATCAAAAATGTGTCGTTCATGGCATATATTTTTTTGCTTTAATTACAGGAAAACTTGCTTCTACTTAATAAGTAACTGATGAGACTGCTTATCAAACTTGATATACAAAATGAAACAATAGGTACCATTTTCCATATATATTTGAGGGAATATGACGTACGATTCGATGAATTTCATCTTCTTTCGATGATAACTGCCTAATAACGAATTTTTTTTAATTAAAAATACTATTTTCCTTCATCAAATCTGATTATCACGGGGAACTACTCTACTTATCTACATGTCTATATATCTTTATATATAAGTTAACGGTATTCCTATACATCCCCTTTATGCACCCCATCATTTTTCACATCAGGACGGACGAGTAGTAGAAAGCGGACATGCGCCTTACCAATGAAGCAGTAGAGAATTACTGCGCACGAATGTGAAGTCAGGGAGTCGTCGAGTATGCTTGAACGTATGAACAAGTTGTTAACGTATGGAGCAATAAACGGAATTGGTCTAAATAGTTATTCTTATTTGTGTAAATCAACCCCTGTATTTAACATTTACCCTAGTATTTAACATCAGAAGTGGGATGTATCCCGTGTTCTACCCTGTGGCCAAAAAATATCATGAATAAACATTAATATTATATAGTTAAAATGGAAGATGAAACTCATATTCGTTATGACAGTGAAGTGTCTGAGCAAAGTGTTGTGGCTGATGAGAAAGATATCGGTTCAGTAAGTCAAAAGCTAACAAAAATTACAATGGCAAGAAACCTTAATTAACTTGGTAGCGAGCCTGAACAACAATTATTAGAATAAGTCCAAGATGGCGACGTCGACGTGTTATACGCCAACGCCTAGCACATCCAAACCAGATGGAATTACTGCGCAGCCGTTGATGTCGACACTAGCGCTCACATCATTTAAGCTAACCAGCTTTGACCCTGACAAAAGCTTTCTATAATGACCTAATTGTTGCTTTTCCCGCGGAAGTAACGCTAAAGAAACACTCGAAATTGTGAGTCACTAATCGAGTTCGGTAACCAGAAATTACTCAGCATCAGCAGATTCCATGATAGCTTGGAATGAAATTCTTAGCATGTTTGACATAAACTAAACAGTGAGATCAAACCCAATAAAAAAAGTACATGCACCTTCGACTCTCGGAACGCAAGTTGTTTACACTATTGGGAGTTATTCCCGATATCTTATTATGGGATGGGAAGTGATTAGACGACTTTGCCTTAGAATTGAGAAAAATACGATGGGCTTGAACTACATAATAACGAGCTTGCCATCGAAAAAGTGTTTACTATAAAGAACTTGAATAGCGTTTCTGTTAAAATAAATCAAATTGAGAGTGTTATGCTTATAATCTTCAACTTCGATGACAGAATACTCACCAAAAGTACTTCAGTTTGGAATAAATCCTAGACCTAGCGACTACACAGCTGTTTTTGGGTGACACACTGCCAACTAATAATATTATTGACCTAAATAAGGATGTCGCAGATGCCCGAAATAAAATAAGAAACAGTGGAAACCATCCAGCTCAGCAATTTGACTATCTACACTACCTCGAGCCAACTTGTTTACAGCAGGTGACCTTGTCGCTGCAGAGTATTATCAGTTTGCTGGCGGAGGGAAATTAAGGGACAAATATCAAGGGCCTTACACTGTTCGTGCTCTAGTAACGAAAGATGTGCTACATAAACAAGGTCGACAGATGACGGTAGCCGCTCATGAGTAATTACGATCGTGGCCTGCCACAACATAAACAAAGAGTGAGATTAGTGATGTTAATACTTTTATGATTTTTGTTGAATTGAATTGATTTGCTGGATGATTCGTTTTGAATAATGTATTGGTTACGTGAATGATTGCAATGCTGCCTAAAGTTAATTGAATACATTGTAATACAGGTGAATTACATTTATTATTGTTGCCGTTTTGAATAATTCATTAGTTATGTGTTGATTGCAATGCAACCTGAGGTTTATTGAATGCAATGTAATACAGATGTATTACATTTATTTTTGTTGTCTTTTCTTTTAGATATCATGCATGGTGAAAGATTTTAAAAAAATGGATTAGTGGTGAATCCACTAGGTTAAAAACAAAATGAAGTATCATTAAAAATTTAAAAAAAGTAGGAGGTGGCGATCCCACTCCGCTTGAATAAAAAGAGGAACTTGACGATCTCACACTGCCGTATATGTTTGTGGCGATCACACAAGACATGAAATGAAACATTAAATAATTTACAAATAACCATTAAATAATTAATAAAAAAGTAGGAGGTGGCGATCCCACTCCGCTTGAATAAAAAGAGGAACTTGACGATCTCACGTTGCCTTATATGTTTGTGGCGATCACACAAGACATGAAATAGTGGCAGTACCACTAGGTTTAAAAAGGGTAGTAAAAGTATGTTTTAAAGGTAGTAGGTACCATTACATTACAGCAATGAATAGAAAATGTCATATCATATAGTAAAACTCTGATATAAGTTGAAGTAAGCAGAAGATATCAGTATGTTTTAAAGGTAGTAGGTACCATTATATTACATAATTTGTGGCTATGAATTGAAAATGTTATATTATATAGTGAAACTCTATGAAAACTTTGACTGGCATAAGATGAAGTTGTAGAAATGGCAATACCAATTGATATCAACAAAAAAAAATTATATGTAGTTGATTCAGACATAACGAAAATTCTGTTTCGTACTTGATGCTCACAGATAGACACAGTGCGAGGACGCACTAATCACAGGATGGCCATGTTAACGGTATCCCTATACATCCCCTTTATGCACCCCATCATTTGTCACATCAGGACGGACGAGTGGTAGAAAGCGGACATGCGCCTTACCAATGAAGCAGTAGAGAATTACTGCGCACGAGTGTAAATTTAGGGAGTCGTCGAGTATGCTTGAACGTATGAACAAGTTGTTAACGTATGGAGCAATAAACGGAATTGGTCTAAATAGTTATTCTTATTTGTGTAAATCAACCCCTGTATTTAACATATATATATATATATATATATATATATATGTAGATATATATATATGTATATATATATATATATATATATACTTTTATAGCTATATATATATATATATATATATATATATATATATATATATATATATATATATATATATATATATATTATATATATATATATATGTATATATGTATATATATATATATATATATATATATATATATATATAGCTATATATATATATATATATATCTATATAGATATATATCTATATATTTATATTTCTACATATCCACATATCCATATATCTATATATCTTGATATCTATATATCTGTGTATATGTTGAGAGTACCGCGTTATCGTACAAAAATTCTAGCTAAGACCGTTTCCTAGCTTTAGTTTCATAACATTTTCATTATCAGGCTGTCTCAATGTAAGATTTACATTTGAAAATGAGTTATCAAAAGAAATTATGTAACCAGATGTCGGAAGTATCGACCTTGAAATATATATATATATATATTATATATAGATATAGATATATATATATATATAAATATATAGATATATATATATATAGATATATATATATATATATATATATGTTACAGTCATAGTGATTCAATAGCTATTATACATAATGACTGGTCATTCTATATAATAGCAGAATTGACTAGACAATGTGATAAATTAATCACTTCATCCGGATATTATTCATAATAGCGAATGAAAGTTAGCCAAAGTAATGAATACGGTCTATTTGACTTGTTACCCCTTCCGCTGGAAGGGGTTTTGAAATGAGAGGTCGCCCCCCATTCGTATCAGTGTCTGATGATGGCAGATGAAATGAAAAAACGTTTCTATGAAACTATCACTGTACTTATTGCTAGTAAAGAAAAAAATAATCAGTTTTTTACAAATGATCAATATTTGCCTTTACTTTTAAAAGTAAAAGAATCGAAGAACGGCTGTCATATTAGTATTGGACACGGCGGTAGAGTCAGAATGATGAAAGAGTTAAAATTGAGATATAAAAATGTAACTGCTGAACTCGTCACAGTGTATTTGAATCTATGTGAATATTGTCAGAAAAAAAATGTTTGCCAAAAAAAGGTCTTATTGTAAAACCGATTATCACCAACGAGCTCAATTCAATGTGCCAAGTTAATCTTATAGACATGCAATCACAAGGTGATGGTGATTATAAATTCATCATGGTGTATCAAGATTGTCTAACATAAAAAAAAGAAAAGCAAGCGAGCAGATGAGGTAGCTTATCATTTACTAGACATTTTTACTACATTCGGAGCGCCTAGTATTTTGCAAAGCCATAATGGTAGAGAATTTGCTAACAAAGTGGTCAAAGAAGTCTGTGCGATGTGGCCGGAATTAAAAATCGTACATGGTAAACCCCGACACTCTCAATTGCAAGAGTCTGTTGAAAGGCTAACCAAGACGTAGAGAAGATGCTTTGTACTTGGCTGGAATCTAAAAACACGACGAAATGGTCTGAAGGATTACGCTTTATTCAATTTATGAAGAACAGAGCGTATCACGCAGGGATAAATCGTAGCCCTAACGAAGCAATGATTGGCTGTAAAGCTAAAGTCGGATTAAATAGTCTTCCTAAAGATGCGCTAGTTGAACTGTCAACAGAAGAAGAGCTAGAACCTATATTGAATGAAGACGAAAACCAGGTGAATGAGGAGAGGGAAACCGAACCCAATATTACCGACGCTGTGATTAATGAAGATGAAGAAATAAAAAGCGATACTACAATTCTAAACACTGATTCGCAAAATGAAATTCCAGATAACCTGACAGTAAAACCTGATAACGCGACCGAAAACCAAGGAAATACTACAGATCCGTCGAATATAATGCAAAGTGACCAAGAAATAGTAATTGCTCTCGATAAAAAGAAACAAGATATTGGTAATATCAGAAAATTAGTTCGACAATCTCTTTAAAAGCAAGCAGATAAAATGTTAGCTCTATCTTCGGTAAAATATCCTGCTGCTAATACAGGCTATAATGTAGTGGTAAAAATTCCAGATGTAGACCGCGCCAAAAGCCGATGATGGAAACATTATGGCTGTTATAATTTCTCAGGAGACAGAAGGTATGTATGAGTTAGGTACTAAGCATGAGATTCTAAATCAACTTTACACAGGGAATCAGTTCACTGTCTGCAAAGAAACGTTTATTACAGTTGATATCGTTCCCCAATATAAAGTTACTATCAGAGAATGTGCAAAAAAAGAGTCGCATCATTGCAACTGTACTGGAGAATGCGTTTCTAATAGGTGTAAATGTAAAAAGTAAAACCTCATGTGTAACTCAAAATGTTATAAGAGCCTTACTTGTAAGAATAAATAATAATTATGTATGACCCAGTTAATTCATGTCAGTTCGTGTTAAGTATTTTATTATTGTAGTCTTTTAAGAGTGATACCAAATACTTGTTTTGATCTCTGTGTTTTTTTAATTTTCTCTCATAGCTAGTGAGCTTTAAATTTACTTTATAAATTAAAGTTAAATAACTTCATTACAATGTTAATTAATGTAAAATCATTATCTATTACAATGTTATTTTGATTCTTAAAAAAAAACATTATAATTATTTCTTTTTAAATAACAGTACCTATAATATTGCTACACATATAGTTAGGTATGCTTAAGGCAAACTGAAATATAATTTTATAATCTTCACCTTTACCTACTTGTTTTATTACATTATCCAAGTCTTCGATGATATTATATAAAATGGCTAGTTAATGTGATTAATTCTGTGTCAATTATCACTTCATCTAAATTGAGTAGACGTTGTAAATATTTGCTAGATAATATATATAATATCCGGATTTATTACTTTGGCTGTAACATATATATATATATATATATATATATATATATATATATATATATATATATATATATATATATATATATATATATATATATATTCCCACACACAGCGGCCTCAAAATTAATACATGGGCAGCGATTGTTCGAAATCGTATAGTTCCCTATTTTTTTGAAGGAACACTAAACGGAGAGGAACTACTTGAACTTTCTCCAGTTCGAACTCATTCCGGCTTTAGCTGTTTTGTTTCCTAACCCACAAGATCCTGACATACCTAATAACGAGATATGGTTTCAAACAAGATGGGGCACCTCCTCACTATTCAATCGCTGTTCGACAATTTGTTGATGCAACTTTTCCCAACAGATGGATAGGACGGAGAGGTCCGATTGAGTGAAGATCACCGGACATAACCCCATTGGATTTTTCTTATGGGGTTATTTGAAGTCTAAAGTTTATTTGAATAGACCAAATAATATTGATAAAAGAGAGAATCAGGCCAGGAAATAAGACTTATCAGTCCAGAAGTAATTGAAAATGTGCAACGGGAAAATCGACTTCAAAAATGTCTCGAAGTAAACGGACAACAGATTGAACATATGTAAAAATTAAATTAGTAATTACATTTGTGTGTTTTTCATATCGTACCTCTCATTACCCACTATCTCCGTTTCTGGCAATCCATCGAGGCATATCGGTATGTTCACAAAAAGTGATAAGAATTTATCGTAGAATTGTAAAAGTGAAATTAATATACAGGGTATTACCTTTAAAAAAAACTAATGACAAAGCCATAGCTCTTGAATGAGACACCCTGTATACAAAATTTTTATTGCCGAAAAAATGCCCAAATAAAAATACTAATCGACCTGTCCGAGGATTTTTAACATCAAATAGAAACCTAATTTTTTAATGAATTTGTTCCTTTCATCATGAAAGCCACTGTATATATATATATATATAAAAATATTATATATTTATTATATATATATATATATATATATATATATATATATATATATATATATATATATATATTATATATATATATATATATATATTATAATTGTTAACTTCAATGACGTTTCCAAAAAATACGCTGATTTGGTATAGTGCTAAGCTCTCTCCACTTCAATTATACCCAAGTAATGAAGTCAATCTTTGATTAAATTCAAGAAATTTCTATATTTTTAACAGGTGCTGCACTCTGTATATGTTATTTTGGCAATGCCGCGAACGCGAAGTTATATAAACAACCGCATTGTTTAGATCTTCCGGAAAGAGTTCCATGTCGTCACTATTCCAAAGTCCTGGTATGGGAATTCCAAGTCTAAAGTCCCCTTAACCAGCCAATTAGACTCGACCATAGACTATGCGTTACTTGTTATGTAACAGACCATCCTGCCTCAATTTTGATGATTAGACTGTTTTCTTTCATTTTATCAACTGTTACCTATTAATATCACATACCTATGAAGTAAACCGGAACTGAAGCTAGACGTTTATTGCTTATATTAAATAATCTTAATTTTATTTCACCAAGGCGTGACATCACTCACAGATACTCGAATTGAAATACCTAATTCAACGTTGGCTAAGGTTCAACCGATATATAAATTTAGGACTTTTTTATAATGTCAAATTTTTATTATTTATATATATATATATATATATATTTATATATATATATATATATATATATATATATATTTTTATATTTATATATATATATATATATATATCATATATATATATATATATATACATATATAATATATATATATATATATATATATATATATATATATATATATGTATATATATATATATATATATATATATATATATATATATTATATATATATATATATATATATATATATATATATATATATATATATATATATATATATATATATATATATATATATATATATATATATATAGACACATTCTTTTTTGTAATGAAAGATGTCATTTTACTGATTAGTTGACATTTCGTCACGAAATTCGAAACTTTCTTTTTTTGGTGTTTTCTACATTTCAAAAAAGAAGAAGAGCTAGCTTATTCCATAGTATATTATAAATAAACGGTGTTTTTTATTGTCAGTTGAAGCATTTGGCGTGTGTGATTCGCTAAAAAATATTAAAATTCACCACGAAAGGCATCAATTCAATCCACGTACAAAATTTCAACCCTCTTACTCAGTCTGAAGAAGCCTACAAAATAGAAAATACCAGAAATTCCCAAATGTAACAGTGATAGTTAAAGAAAAAGGTTTAAACCACGAAAACGCACTTCCTTTTCATAAAATAAATCCACGTACAAATTTTCAACTCTCTAACTCTATTTTTAGGGGGTATGGATCTGCTGTTTTTTTTAGTTCCATACACCCTCTTAAATTTTCTACAAAACATCTTACGCCAAACTTTTGAAAAATTCCCGCTTTTTTCCCTAATATCTGGAGAGTTTTTCGAATTTTTAATAGAAATTTCTAGTTTTAGGTTCTCCATAGAGCTGAAACTAGAAATTTAATACGAAAATAAAAAATAATTGTATTTTCAGTAAACACAGGTTGGGAAAATTTTTCTATGCGGGCCTTTGGAACTAAAATGCATAAATAGGTTTCGTATTACAAAAATTTCTTGAAAGCAAGTATTGTAGCCTAACTTCACTCTATCTATCGAAGATTAATTGATATTTTCTCAAGTCAAAAATTCCATATCAGAAAAACTAAAATTTTAATTTCACATATTCGTTAATATTTGGCATTCCAATATAAATTTTTGATTACATCAGCAAAGTTATAAGTTTCTTTCTGTACCAGCTGAAGATTTTTGATTCAAAAGTTCTATCGAGTTGCAACTTCACAGCAGCTAATATGTTTCGACCTTCTGGATCAAAATTCCTTATCTTATCACTTATCATACGTAACAATTCGGATCTCAAGTTCTATGTATTCGTATATGGAGTATATGCGTATTGATATGTTTTGAAAGGCGATCTTTTCAACGAGTGCGGCATGTTGAGTTTCAGAGTCAGATAAATTCAATATCTAATTTAAAAACTGTGTAATATTTCGTCTTTCAAGTATAGCAAGTAGCAAGTATAGTAATATTGTGGTGAATTGATTTAATCTTTACGTATAATCTACTATCTACTCGTATAATGATAATCAGGAATCGGAATGTGCGAAGAAATCATTTTATAATATGTGTGTGTGTATATATATATATATATATATATATATATATATATATATATATATATATATATATATATATATATATATATATATATATATATATATATATATATAAGAATAAATTTATCTACATAATTACTAAAACCCTTCGCAATTATGTATAATAATACATATATAACTGAGATTGAATTCTCGCACATCACTTGGTGAAACATCATAAAGAATAAAGTATAAACTTTAAAATAAAAACCACTTGGCTTATGTTTCACAATATAACAAATATTTAGATACTGTATTTAGCAGTAACGAAAAGTCGACATGTTCCGAGTTATGAACTCATTATCAAGACTGACTACAGGAGAGTATTACATCGTATTTTATAAAACAGACAAAAGCAAAAGTGATACCTGAAAATCAATTTGTTCGTTTACAAGGGGTAATTGACTATTATGGGCGGAACTTATTTCGAGAAATTCAAGAAGGTCAAGACGCTTTCCTTTGTTACCTGAATGTAACAATTTGGTTTTGTTGAAATCCAGGAAGCGATTGAATTTTATACAATGCTCAGAGAAGCCAGTGGTATTTTTGTTTTGTAAAATTGACTTTTTATGTTCTTCAACACGAATATTTATATTCCTTCCTGTCTGTCAAATATAGAAAGCAGGACATTCGTCGCAAAATACACCACTGTTTTCTCCTATGTTAGATTTTTCTTTATTATTGACCAAGAATGACTTCAAGTTTCTTTTATTTTTACAAATTGTTTTAACGTTATGTTTCAATAGTCTGTTACAAATTTTGCTACTCAAATTAGGCACATAATTTATTGGGAAGTATTTTTGTTCTTCATTAATAGTTTGCGTGGGGTATATTGAATGCAACAAATACTTTATTCGTTTTTTCCCAATGAGCTTGTCGATAAGACTTTCATTGTTACCGTTATTAGTGGCTAATAATTTAATTGTATTAACTTCAGTTTGAAAATTTGTTTCCGATAATGGAATAGTGAACAACCTATGTATGAACGAATGAAAAGCACTGAGTTTTATTTTAATGTGTTGGTTACTGTCGCTGTGAATTAAAGTATCTGTGAAGGTTGGTTTTCTATAAATGTTGAAAGTTAGAGAACTCAAATTCCTAGCAATCTGAACGTCTAAGAAATTTAAGATACCGTTTTCGTTTTCTACTTCTTAAACGGTATCTTAAATTTTTTAGACGTTCAGATTGCTAGGAATTTGAATTCTCTTACTTTCAACATTTATAGAAAACCAACCTTCACAGATACTTTAATTCACAGCGACAGTAACCAACACATTAAAATAAAACTCAGTGCTTTTCATTCGTTCATACATAGGTTGTTCACTATTCCATTATCGGAAACAAATATTCAAACTGAAGTTAATACAATTAAATTATTAGCGACTAATAACGGTTACAATGAAAGTCTTATCGACAAGCTCATTGGGAAAAAACGAATAAAGTATTTGTTGCATTCAATATACCCCACGCAAACTATTAATGAAGAACAAAAATACTTTCCAATAAATTATGTGCCTAATTTGAGTAGCAAAATTTGTAACAGACTATCGAAACATAACGCTAAACCAATTTGTAAAAATAAAAGAAACTTGAAGTCATTCTTGGTCAATAATAAAGAAAAATCTAACATCGGAGAAAACAGTGGTGTATTTTGCGACGAATGTCCTGCTTTCTATATATTGGACAGACAGGAAGGAATATAAATATTCGTGTTGAAGAACATAAAAAGTCAATTTTACAAAACAAAAATACCACTGGCTTCTCTGAGCATTGCATAAAATTCAATCACTTCCTGGATTTCAACAAAACCAAATTGTTACATTCAGGTAACAAAGGAAAGCGCCTTGACCTTCTTGAATTTCTCGAAATAAGTTCCGCCCATAATAGTCAATTACCCCTTGTAAACGAACAAAATTGATTTTCAGGTATCACTTTTGCTTTTGTCTGTTCTATAAAATACGATGTAATACTCTCATGTAGTCAGTCTTGATAATGAGTTCATAACTCGAAACATGTCGACTTTTCGTTACTGCTAAATACAGTATCTAAATATTTGTTATATTGTGAAACATAAGCCAAGTGTTTTTTATTTTAAAGTTTATACTTTATTCAATACATATATGTCGGATATTTATGATTATATGTTTTCATGTGAATATTGTTACAAGAAATTACGTTATATTGAACATGACCGTAATTAGCATATTGTTTTTGTTTTACTAAACTATGTTTCAAATAGTTTCTATTTCCCCACGATGTAATATATAATTTGAATTAAATAATTCTGATTATTTTTCATTTAATTACCATAAATTTTTGTATTCCAATGTTCCTGATATTCAATAGTACATAATATATAACGAAAAAAACGTTCCAACAGGGTGTTTCACGACACCTATCGTCAGTTTTTTTCATAAAGGCCTAAGGTGATTAAACATAATGGTCAAAGACCCTTGAAAAGTTGTATTAGAAATATGGATGCATAGTACACTTTGTTTTAATTGAAGTATTCAGAGTTTTTCTATATTTTCATATCACATTTTTCAATGAACTTTATCCTATTCCTATTGTAGTGGTTTCGATGTCGATATATATTCGCTATTTTAATTTCAATTGGCGCTTCAAGAAACTATATTTTCATTTGTGAAAGTTCTTTCACCGTCATGTTTCTATACACGTTGAAATTCATAAGTGAAAATGCGTAAAATGAGAAATGATGAACGCATGTCTTTAAATTGAATATATTCAAACGCTGCACGCACTAGTTTGTTTAAGAAGAGTTAATTATTATTGAAAATGAGCTGCACTTTCCTTATAACGTCATATCAATAAGTGAAAAAAATTAAAGTGTTGATGTGAGATGATAACTATAGATTATTATTTGTCTCACAGACTGGTAGTTAACTGATTGCAATAATCGATAAAATCCGTCTTAGAAATGAGATTTTAGTGAAATTTTATGAGATCAAAATAATTATCCAAGTACCTAATAACTATGAATAGCTAAGTCCTAGCAACGAAATATAACACGTACTAATCTTTCACTTAGTGAATTCTTAATTGAATTCAAAGTAAATTGAAAATTTACATGAACTTTTCATGACGAATCTAGTAAATAATAAACTATTCTATCGTATCGGTCAACAGTCAGGTACGGGAGTAAATATATATATATATATATATATATATATATATATATATATATACAGTGGCGTAGATAGCTTTTTGCTATGGGGGGGATATGACTTAGTGCAAAATTTCATAAGTTTTTCTGCTAAAGTTTTATTCTCGTTGATAAAAATAATCTTTCATGTAGATAGTACAAAATAAGCAGAAAAATCGAATTAAATTGCAAAAAATTCAAATTATTTGAATTGGAAAAAAATTATCAAGAATTAGTGAAAAATTGAATTATATTAAATTGGATATAAAAATTATTGAACATATTCTTGGGAAAATTAGAGAAGAAAATTTAGTTTTCGACGTTTTTCGACATTTATGACTTCGTCAGCTGTGATTCCGATGTCACGATGAATTTCCAGAGCAGCCAAACCTTTCAAAAACAAAAAATTAGACAAACATAAGTTTTTAATTTGCAATGAATTTTATATATTCAGAAGGTTCCTTACAAGTCCACTTCTTTTATCGTGCACCTTCGAATCGTTTCTATTCGCTTCAAACGTCGATACCGTCAGCATAGCTAATATTCTGAACAACATATTAATATTCGAAAAAAAAATTTCTAGGCAATCATCAAGCTCTATTATTGAATGTTTAGGCTTAACATCGCCTTTACGAATTAAATATTTCTTCCACACTTTTAAGTTACGAGAACAGCAGGTGTGGCAGTAAAAAATTTCGATAAAACTCATCAATTTTGATGAATTTATCAACTGCTTTGTCAATTTCGTATAAATCATGCTTGAAAAACATAGAAAATCTTTCTAACATAATTAGTCTAGTCAAAAAGTGCTTTTTTGTTCAACTTTTTTCAGCAGTCTCGGAAAAATATGAGCAAGGTGTCATTCGATTCGGAATAGCATAATAGACTTTTTTGAGAAAAATAAAAATTCGATCGCAAAAATTGTGAAAGTAAACAATATACTGAAAAGAAGGGGGTTTGGTTCTTTGCCAATATGTCAAAAATTAATAGAGATTCTTGAAATCTGAAGAAAGATTCGAAAAGAAGAGGAAATTTCCCAAAAAAAAAAGACCCAACTACTATATTCATAGTTTTCTCAGATAGGTAAAAATATGGCCGAAAACGGGTAATTTGATTTGGGCAAGTCACGCCCATTTAGGACACTTCAACAATTATTTTTCCATATTAAATATGAAAATTAAGGAATGAAAAATTCAGACAGTTACTAACTCGGTGAATGAGCAATAATCCAGCGATAATAGCGATTTTTGAATTAGTTATGCAATAGTTAATTATCAATTTTTTGATACTTGAACATGAAAACTGTAAGTGTGATAACTATTCACTATGGATCTGAAAAATTTTTTCATTCTTGGAGCTATTATTATAAGGCTTCAGAGTAAATTCCCATTGAAAAAATTTCAATTTTTCAGTTGTTTATTGACAATTTACGTAGGTATAATTTTGCAAAATCAAAATTAATTTTTTTTTATAATTTTAATGATCCGTTTTTTATTATCGGAAGCTACATGGAAATGGTTTTTTCAATATTCATCTCCTACTGTTTGAAAAATTGTTATAAACAAATGCGTTGTTTATAAGAGAATCAAGAAAAGAAAGTTATGATTAATTAAAGTGCGTAAATTGTTAATAAAAAACTGAAAAATTTGATTTTTTCTAACAGGAATCTATTCTGCATTTTTTTGAAACTAGCTCCAAGAAAGGAAAAAAGTATCAGATCTATAGTTTAACAGTTATTACACTTGCAATGTTCTTGTTCAAGCAGCAAAAAACTATTGCATAACCAATTGAAAAATCGCGGTAAAAATGTTTTGTCACTGGATTATTGTTCATTTACCTATCCAGTAAGAACCTGAAATTTTTCATTCCTTAATTTAATATTTAAAATAGTTGAACAATGTTTATTGTTGAAGTGTCTCAAATGGGCGCTACTTTCGCAAGCCAGACTACCCGTTGTCGGCCGTATTTTTACTCTGAGAAAACTATAAATATTAATCGTACAGTTCCGGGAGACTTTCTTTTAGAAAATTTCCTCTTTTTGTATATGTATTCAGATATCAAAAATATCAATTAGTTTTTGAAATAATTTTTTCTTTCAGTAAATTGATTATAACTTTTACAATTTTCAAGAACGGAACTTAAATTTTTTCAAAAAATATCTTCATGCTCTTTCGAATCGAATGACACCTTGTTCATATTTTTCCGAGACTCATGAACAAAATTGAACAAAAAAAGCACTTGTTGACTGGACTATATTCTCATGATTAGTAAATCTTTCTCCAAGTCCAGAAATGGATTGAACGCTATCACAGAAAATTTTTATTTACTTCAAAATGCTATGGAGTAATTAAATTGTCAAAGCCAAAAGTTACTCATATTTTGATACCTACTCTACCTCAAAAAATATTCTAAATGTGACATGGAAAATTTTATTTACCAAGGAAGAAGTCAATCAAAATTTCTATTAGACCCATTTGAACTTTTTTAAACAAGGTTTTTGCTCAAAGTGACCGATTAAATTTACTAGTTGAACATTGAATAGAATATGCTCAAAAGTACTAGTTACTTCACCCAAAATTAGAAAAACGATTCAATTTCTTGATTACTTATAATGTTGAAATTATAAGTAGATATTGCACACACAATTGCACAATCGTCAGGAAAACATAGCTAGATGATTTTCATATAATCGCACATACATAATACCAAAAGAGGTGCTAGTGCATAATAAATTTCATGTATTCTTAAATACGTAGATACGAAGACTTTTATTCAATTCTATTATAATTTTCGGAGGCTCATGGGGGGGGATTGATCCCCTTGATCCCCCCCTATCTACGCCACTGTATATATATATATATATATATATATATATATATATATATATATATATATATATATAAATATATATATATATATTAATATATATATATATATATATATATATATATATATATATATATGTATATATACTACAAAAGATATATTTATAGCGAGGAAAAATTATATAAAAGAAGCGAAATTATCGGTCTAGCCCGCATTTGTCGAAGCAGCCGTTGACACGTGTTCCGGACTCTTTGGTCCTCATCAGAACGGAGTAGCCAAGTATGCGAAGGAAAACCTGGAAATGAAACAGTAACAACAAGCAGACTCCATTGCTTTGTTTCGGAAGACAATCACACATTTGTGGTACATTGTTCAAACTCTCCGTTTTGGGAGATTTGGTCAAACTCTGACCACGGAGGCGATTATTGCCATCCGCGAGATCCCGGTAATTTTGCTTCTTTTATATACTATTTCCCCGCGATAAATTTAATTCCACGGTCCGGGATCTCGCGGGTGGCATTAATCGCCTCCGTGGTCAGAGTTTGACCAAATCTCCCAAACCGGAGAATTCGACAATGTACCACAAATGTGTGATTGTGTTTCGAAGTTCGAAGCAAGGGGTTCTGCTTGTTGTTGCTGTTTCATTTCCAGGTTTTCCAGGCATACTTGGATACGCAGTTCTGATGATGACCAAAGAGTCCGAAACACGTGTCAACGGCTGCTTCGACATATGCGGGGCGGGCTAGACCGATAATTTTGCTTTTATATATATATATATATATATATATATATATATATATATATATTTATATATATATATATATATATATATATATATATATATATATATATATATATATATATATATATATATATATATATATTTATATAAATATGTATTTCCGATACATATTGGCATCTCCATCGGCTCCCATCGAACCAAATTAGCTGAAATTTGGTATTTGGGATTGTTTTCGAGGCAGAACAAAACTATCCAACTACTGCCGTTTTTATATGGACATTTCTGTTTTTATTTATATATTTTTCCGGGTACCTATTGACATCTGTAGCAGCTCCCACCAAACCAAATGAACTGAAATTTGGTATCTGGGGTTGTTTTCGAGACATAACAGAACTATCAGAATTTGGGTAAACGTTTTCAACCACCGCCATTTTTAAGTAGATATTTCTTGCTGTTTCGTGGTTTTTGAAAATTTGCTCAACTCTACAACTTCTGCAGAATGAGTTAGAGAATATTGAAATTCGGTACGTGTTCATGTTGAAATACGTCTCTTGATGGGCTTCAACTCTTTTACTCAACCGTGTTGTACTTCGCGGAGACTTTTCCGTTCGAATCGTATCTCGATCAGGACCTACGCGATGCACTTTGCAAAATCTTTGTTTTTTTTTGAATGAAATAAGAATTATTTCATAATTTTCATTACGGGTTGCTATTGAAACGTGGTTCTTCAGTATGCGATGCAATTCGAAAATTTTTGTTCATCAAAGCGTGGCTTTTATTATCATAATTCGTTCGAATCGGACCCCGACAACATTAGTGACGGACCTCTGTTGCTCACGCGTTTTTGAAATTTCTTTTAAGTTTAGTAATAACTGCGGAGATTCAGTTTCTTTGACGACTTCTTCGTTGCCGATAAGATCTTGAACATAGGGTTTTAAGGGATGTACGAATTATTTAGTCTGTACTATTATGACTTAGTAATCGAAATTTCAATCGTAGATAAGTGAATATTCTGAAGTCTTTGCGATATCAAACATAAATTGAGCAGATTTGGCCTTTATGACAATAGTATTTCGAACATTGCCTGTCAAATGATCTACATATTTGAATAGTTTCGCTACTCTAAACTCAGTCTGCCTCATTGAAGTGTATTGACTGAAATTTCAGTCGCAGATATTCTGTATATAATTTGCAATATTAGTAAAAAAACTTGCTGATTAGGTCTTTCTGACGAAATTTTAATTGACGAAATGATTTTGAACATTCCTTCTTGAAGGTTTTACAAAGTTGAATAGTTTCAGTGCACTAAACTCTGTCTGCCTCTTTATGGGATAGTGGCCGCAACCGCAGGCATTCTGTAGAAAGTTTGTAATATCACAAAAACTGAGTTAACAGCATATTTTTGGCAACATTTTTGCTGATGAAGATATCTTGAACATTGTCTCTCAATATTTAAGGTTCTTGAACTTCATATGTTTAGTTCTCTTACTCAGTGTGTCCCTTGATTCCGGTCTAGTGACCGAAATTTGAACGTGAAGGTCTCGGTGAAGGTGTTCCAAACACAGTTTCTGATATTGAATTAAATCTGAGATGATACAGCATTTCTGTTTGTAATATATTTATATGAACTCATAGATCAAGACTTAGCCCTAGATATTTTCAGAACAATACCCATGACTAGTGTTGAATAAGAAATATATATATCAATGAAATTATCGGAAATCATAGCGCTTTCGGCATTCTTCTCGTTTCCTTCAATTATTCTAATGAAAAACAATAAAATGGATAGAGAAATCCACGTATTCAAAATTTCAATGAGTGTGTCAAGTTTCTTCAATTACACTCATTAGTCATTTCTTAAATAGAATGCCTTTTCTTGATGTAAGTCTAATTCAATTATAAATTAAATAAAACATCGTGATAAATAAAACATATATTGAAGTTTCATTAATTAGAACTGATATGTATGGCACGTGTTGATACACTATATCATAATCAAATATAAAGATTAACTAATGCTAAACGTGCTAGAGCATTTGTTAATTTAGTTTCTGTTACTCTTCGTATCTGATGAAGGTACGATAATACATACATATATATATATATATATATATATATATATATATATATATATATATATATATATATATATATATATATATATTTATATATATATATATATATATATATATATATATATATATATATATATATATATATATATATATATATAATATATATATATATATATATATATATATATATATATATATATATATATATATATATATATATATATATATATATATATATATATATGTATATAATTATACCAACACCAGAAGGTAATTTACTGGGATTGCAGCAATAGAAGGTTTTACTCTTTTTCTTTCAGCTCAAACTTTCGAGATTTTATTTATCCCTTCATCAGGAGCACTAAAGCACGACAAATATGAAATATCTCAACATGTTAACATAAATTCTTATTTACTTACAAGAAGTGAGATTGAAATCAAAGTTGTTGTATCAATTAACATGAAGCTTAGACATCAACCTAAATAAGTATAATCTATATCAAAATTAGATTGAACAAATCAAGTAACGATATTAAGAGACTCTGCCTAGACGAGTTTAGGATGTCAACAATGTGATTTTTCTTGTTTTAATGCTCCTAATGAAGGGATAAATAAAATCTCGATAGCTTGAGGTGAAAGAAAACGAGTAAAACCTTTTATTGCTGCATTTCCAGTAAATTACTTTTGATGTTATTATACTAATCAGCAAAGACTACCTCTCTCTCTCTCTCTCTCTCTCTCTCTCTATATATATATATATATATATATATATATATATATATATATATATATATATATTTATTTATATATATTTATATATATATATATTGGTATTTATATATATTTATATATAATATTCATCACGTTCGTTAATTTTCAACAACTTTCGGCCTCATCAATTCGAATGAAGAAAAAAAACTTGTTGTTATGAAATTCGATGAAAAATTATAACAATTTTTAACGATTCACCTACACCAGGGTATTATGAAGCTCTAGTTGATGCGAAACTTGCGTCAGAATGGCACGTTTCACCTCCACTAGAGCCACTTCAGAGCTGTATGAAGCTCTAGTATAGGCGAAACGTGCGTCACAATGTAATGTAATGCATATGCTTCACATATGACCATATATATGAAGCCAAACGGTTAACACTCATCATTAGTATGTTTAAATATAAATAACGTTCTTATTCAATTAGCTTTGACACTGTTTGTTATTTTGCATAAATTGAGCCTACATCCATTTTATTGTATCGTATTGTATTCATAGAAGTTTCTCAAAATACAAGTTGAAAAAACCCATTTCAAAATTATCACACAGGACTTTAGTTTTCATGTTGCATTCTCTTTTCTTTGCAGGAGAAACACTAGAGGCATATTGCCGAATGGCAACTATTTTCGTCGTTGCTTCAATACTTTACAATTTAATCTGATATAATTGTGACATCAGTAATCATTGATTTATGAGATTATATGTAATAATTATTTAAGTAAATTGATATCAAGATACTGTCGACATCAAGGTCTTGCGTATCCCGGATAAAACTTTCCACCTGATTTTGTCGTTTAATATAGTTTTAAAAAAATACTGAAAATTGGTCGATTTTAAATTTGAGGGGGATTTACATTATTACTTGTTTGAAGTTGCCCAAATTTCGAATGTTCATATGGAGCATATATCAGGGGTTACCAAATGACGGACCCATTTTGTGCGGACACACAGCAACTTGCACTATTGAGCACGTAATTCAATAAAAATGTATCCCCTGCATATACGGACGCTGCGACTACCAATAGTTGTGCGGACCGCGATGGCCATTTTATTTCTTAAAACAGACTCCGAGCGAAAGTGACCCCTGGCCATATGTCCTATGGAAGTTCTTTTGACACCATCTCTGAATTCATAAAAGAAACCATATCGTTTTAAACAATATTAGTTTTTCCAATTTTGTATTTTTAAATTCAAAAAATTGATTATTGAAATTGGAAATTTATCAAAATAAATGCCTTAACTGCGTTGTTCTTGAAAAATTAAGATCCTATCTACGAAGCATTCTTTTCTGCAAAAACTTCAAACAAACTTTAAGCAAAATTGGAGGCCTCGGTAGACCAGCGGTAAGGCGTACCGCTTGTAAGCCGAGGATGTGGGTTCGAGTCCCACCTTGCTCTTGGGTGTTGAGTATGTCCGGAATTTAGTGGTTCTAATTATAAAAATAAATTGTTGGGTAATGTACATAGTTTACAAGCCCATTGGCCGTTCGGAACCGGCGTTAAACTGTAGGTCCCTCGAGTTAAAAAAAAAAAAAAAAACTTCAAACATTCTGGAACAATACGTTGTCTGTTCGGGTCAACTTGCACAAATCACTGATTTCCGATGATATTTTCAGGTAATGCTTTGATGTAAGTACTGCAGTTGTTAAATTTAAAACTACAAAATTTGGAAAATTCATGTTTTTCTAAACGAATCATGAGATATTAATCTTTTTACGAGTTCAGAGTCGGTGTAAAAAAATTTTCTCTACAATGTATCATAAGTCCTGTAGTGCCATTTGAAATTAGGTTAATACTTAAATTTACGAAGCGGTACAAAAATATTGTGAAATGATGTCCGTCTCGAATTAAAAACCGAACTGTATTTGCAATAATAACCCTATCCTAATCCGCCCTAATAATTTCGTTGAACATTTAATGCACTGGTCAGTGCAGACTCAAATTCTTTAAATCCATAATGCATTTTTTAACGAAAAATTCAAGGATGATTGAAATGCCCACGAATTTAAATACAAAAGGTTCATTATCAAGTCCTTTATTGTTTCATTTCATTCAATAGGCCAAACGAGTTTATCGACTTTAGATGCAGTAAAATTTTCAATTGCTAACAATAGCTGATCGAGTAGTAAAATCAAGTAACTCGACATATGATATAATATAGTTCCTCCTCATATGCATATATATATATATATATATATATATATATATATATATATATATATATATATATATATATATATATATATATATATATATATATATACATATATTTAAATTATTATATACATCATGTTTCTTCTTCTAAAATTCAAGGAACTGAAGCTTCTCGTTTTGTTGTGATATATATATTCAAGCTATTTAATTTTCATTCATACACTGTGCTTATGATCTGTTAAGATTTGACTAAGAATAACCCTCTCGCTCACTTTGTCCTCAGTTGAGGACAACCTACTTTGGATTTTTTCCTATGAAGTACCGCTTGCTCTTACTTCTTTGTCACATTTTCCTCAGTTGTGGACATCATATTCTTACAAATGAATATATATGCTGCCATCTACAAGCTGATGAAAAAAATATTCATGCATTTGAAATATAGGTTTCCGTAGGGTAGCTATGACAGCAGTGTAGCGCTCTACTGTTTATTTTTTTTTGGCTATATTCGTTAGACCATGTGTTTGAAAACTGTTTGTTTGCGTTCAAAATATGTTCCAAAGCAATTGCGGTAGGTGATTTTTGTGCATATTGTAATCAGCGATTTTTGAAAGTGTGGCGTACTAGTTTGAGGACATTGTGAACTAGCGGTAAAGGCAACATCTGGGTGAATAAAACAGCACTTTTATTTTAATTCTGCAAAACTTAAATTTTATACACTTCAGTACTTCGAAAATGGACGCAAAAATAATACGAATATATTTAATTAAATAAACAATGAAACATATTGATATTATACCATTTTTAAAATATTTTTTCCCTCCATCAGCTCATGATGTCCTCAATTGGGGACATGTCATAGTGCCCAAACGGAGCATTTTCAAAATCTGAATTTAACATCAAAAATTTTCAAAGAATCATAAGTTGCATTACAGTAAATTTCGGATTTTTCGCTCCAATAGTTTTAATTCGTGACCGAGAGGGATAAACAGATTTACCGGAATATTTTGAACGAAACTTCTTGCTTCTATAGATATCAATTCAACTCTAAGAGGGCTTTTTCTTGAATTTTTAGAAGTCAGCTGGCTTTCCACCGAAATGTCAAACCGTATAATGAACTATTGAAAGTTTTGGTCATGAAAAAAAAGTTTTGATATATATATATCCTGCTGATCGTGGAAAAAATTGTTTTGGAAAAATCTTGGAAAATTTAACGGTATCATGCATCTCAAATACAACATTTTGACAGAAAAATTGGTTTGAAAAAATCCATGAACAAATCACAAATTTCGTGCATTTTGAATGCAGTATTTCAACATTGACTTATATGCCCATTTGTTGATTTATTTCGTATGTTTTCACTTAAGTTCATTCTGAAAGTATTGCCTAGATATTGTTATCGAACGCCCTTAAGGTCAATATATCTATCAGTGTAAATAAAAACAAAGACAGAAATCCTTCTTCTGTTGAAATGGAATATTTATTATTATCATAAACATAACAGAATCACGTCTGATAAGCGTCTCATGAGCTTTTGAAGAAATTCTTCACTCTTAAATCATCTTTCACGTGAGTGTCTACTGATTTATTATCAGGTTATTGCAATGAAAATCATCTCATAGTTATGAAATTAGTTTCCTCATGCTGTGCATCATCATTGGATCACTGTATTCATCAGATATTCGATGAAATCCTTCACTTCCGATGCTGTAACGTGAAAATAATCAATGAAAGGAATGAAAATAATATTCTATATTAATTGTATCTAGTAACCATATTAATCCCTAGCATTAATATATTCATGAAAAAAAAATACTTGATACAAAATACAAATTATATAATTAATTCTGCTCACATTTTATCTATTGAGAGGAATTTATTATGATTCACCCATTTCTTCGTACATTTTCAATGTCCCATCCTCTCGGTATTACATTTGTTCAATGTACATCCTCTTCCTGGCATATGCACTAAAACAAGCCAAAATTCCTATTATACTAATAATTACGCACAAAAGAAAGGCAATAGTATAACGTAATTCACATTCAAATTATCAGCCTCCTAACGGAATTCGAAATGGCTATACACTCGAAAATCCTCAAAACTGCTTAAAATTTCAGCATGAGTCCAAATCGAGTCTTCCCTAACATCAATTCAACCTCAACCCTTTATCTCAATCTGGAGGAGTTGTGTAGGTGCTCAAAACTGCGAAAAATAAATCTCTACATACAAATAGCGGCATTTAGTGAAAAAAGCTTGTACCACCAAAAGCATACCAACTTCATCCACCTACAAATTTTTAACCTTCTATCTCACAATGAAGGAAGGTTGGGAATGCAAAAGTCCTATGAAGCTTTTTATTCATTTCAGCTCCTTACACTGAATGAGTTATAACCGCAATAACTTTTTAATGGGTTTTTCGATTTTATCTCGGACATAATTTAAAATTTTTTGACATACGAAATCAATGTCTGACTTCCGGTTTCACTGAAACGATATAAAAATTGAGAATTTAAATAGAAAACCCTATATATTTTTACATATTTTAATTCTGAGGCTTCAAATGCATACATTCTATATGGCAAATGTCAATTTCAGTGCTGTTTCAATTTTGTTTTTTATCGTAGATGACTGCAACGTCGTCTAAATCATAGATATTTAACTTAAAATATCGCTCACAATAATAATTTTTCTGAAAATTCATTTTCGTCAAGTTTGATACCGATTAAATTCTCCAAAACTCAGTTTTTTAAATAGAAACATATAGGGGTGCCACCCTGTATATTAAAAAGCTCCTTCAAATTCTCTCTGAATGATTCACATATCAGTTTTTTCAATTCCCAAATAACGAAGTAATTATTAATAATCTTTTTTCATTAATACCTTGTTAACGAAACCGGAAGTCTACAAAGGAATCGTATTGTGTCTGTATTAACATGGCACAGAGGACATATGACAAAAAGAACCTTTCTAGAAATGGCCTTCAGTTACCACGATATGAACTGTGTTAACAAAAAACTGACATTAACCTTATGAGTGAGATTTATTCCTATTTACCGTCGCTTGAAGCCGAATGACTATTGATGTGAACACAACATTGTGATTAACATGGTTATCTTTTTTGTTTTTTATTCTTCGTTTTTTCCAAACTATTTTTGTCGTAATTTCGTTTTACATAATATTCTTGGTTTTCAGACAAACTTTTAATTTAATTTAATAATTTTTTTTCTACTTTTTACATTGATCACACTTCACTAGTTGTGTTTTACAAAGCGGTTGGTACCAACCATTAGTTGGCATCTCTGTATGAAATGACTTGACATATGTCACTGTCAATTGTTGAGTTTTTTGATAAACTATTTTTCACGCACCGATCAGTACGAATTTTAACCGCATAATTTCAAAATTTTAATATTATAGTTATTCTAATATATAATTTTGTAGCAGATTTGTCTGTATTTTGTTGTTTCATTTTCATTAATTTGCACTATATTGTGAATTCTTCGTGTAAGGTTCCTTTGTAGTTTCCCTGATGATGGAATAAATTTAATTCCGAAAGCTTGTATAAACTTAAAAGAGTTTCCTTTTGACATTGCTGCATATTATATATATATATATATATATATATATATATATATATATAATTATATATATATATATATATATATATATATATATAATCGGATATATAGACAAAACACTTAAACTTATTTCACCTACACACAGACATGAAACATTACAAGATGTCCATAAATTACTCATGAAAAACGATTACCCAATAAAACTTATACAGAAAATCACTAAAAATAGAATTCATAAACTTTAAAACACATTAGAAACATCAGAAAAAGAAAATATTAACAAAAAATATATTCCTCTCCCATATATTCCTGATTTAAGTAATAAAATTTCAAAAATTTTAAATCCACACGATATTAAAGTAGCCCACACCGCACAAAATCAATATATTCTAAATTAAAAAGTAAAACACCTCTTCTGCAAAAATCTCATGTTGTTTATAGTATACCCTGTAACAATTGTAATAAATCATATATAGGACAAACTTTTCAAAATTTAGAAGAAAGACTAAAAGCGCACAAATATACCAGAACACAAACCACAGCACTAATAAAACATAAAAACAATGAGAATCATACTTTCAACTTTAATAGCACGAAAATTTTAGAAATAGAAGAAGATCAAAAACGCAGAGAAATTTTAGAAATGTTACATATTCAAAAAAATTTAAATAAAGTCGTAAATGATAGAACAGATATCAAACATTTGAGTTCAATATACGCAGATTTAATTCTTTAATGTTTCGAAGAAACAACATAAATCAAAACAAACAAACTCTAACCATAACAACTCATCTTCTTAGACAAAATCTTAAAAAAATCTTAGACAAAAAAAAAAGACAAAAAGAAGATTCAACATCGTCTTAAACAAAATCTAGAATTTTAAATTTTTCTAAAAAGAAAGTATAGTTTAGAACATGTGATCTCCAAAATTACGAGTAATGTCTTTTTAAAGACAACAATCAAATATTTTAAACCTATTTTGTACATTACGTGGGTGAAGGTTTCTGTGGTTCCCTTCCCATCTAATATCAACGGACCTGTCTGTTGATATTGGACTAAATAGCACGTAATTTATAACTGAAGACGGCCACAGCCGCAATGAGAAATTTTTGAAAACAAGATAAATAGTAGCCTATTCTTTGACTTTTCAAAATCAAAATAATTTGAACCTTTTTCGAACATTACGTGGGTAAAGGTTTCTGTGGTTTCCCTTACCATCTAATAATAACAGATTTGAATGTTAATATTGGACTGAATAGCACGTAATAAATAACAAAGAACGGCCACAGCCAAAAAAAATTTTAGTAAGACATAGTAGTCTTTTTCTATTCAAATTTTTTCAAATCAATAAATGTCAAAGAAATTTCAATTTTTTCAAAAGTTTTGATAAAGCCACGAATGTCGTGGCGAAACGTCAACTTTTTAATAAAATCGAGTTTTTTGAGATTCAACAAGCCTGTTATTGCTAATAATTATCAAAAGATTAGAAATAGTTCACAGGCAACAACAATTCGAATGAATATATATATATATATATATATATATATATATATATATATATATATATATATATATATATATAATATATCCACTTTAGATCACAGTCGTACTATTACTATATGTATGAATGTTAAGGGTCATCGACTGATATATATTAGGTTTATTTGTATTCACTCTTTATTCCATACCGAGCTTTCGAAGCTCCTTTGCTCCTTCCTCAGGGTTACTACAAATTTTAACAGTTACACACAACAAGAAATAAAAAGATATAAGAACAATCACTTACAGAATGTGAGGTTATCTTCCTAAAACCCTGAGGAAGGAGCAAAGGAGCTCCGAAAGCTCCTATATATATATATATATATATATATATATATATATATATATATATATATATATATATATATATATATATATATATATATATATATATATATATATATATATATATATATATATATATATATATATATATATATATATTTTTTTTATATATATATATATATATATATAAATATATATATTATATATATATATATACATTTATATATATATATATATATATTGTGCGTTAGGGACAAGGGAGAATAGTTCGAACGAAATAAGTAACTAGAGAACAGTGAAATATCAAATTATTGATAGTAGTTCAACTTTTGTTCAAATTAACGATCATAAAAATAAAATTGTTTTCCTCACTAAGTCCGAGCGATTTCCGTCTTTTTGAAGGAATATCCTCAATTTAAAGCAGAAAAGTTTTTTTTCATCAATATGTAGCATACCTTTAGAAAGGCCATTAAGTAGAGAAGTTTTTAAAAGAAAGTGCAGCTCCCAATTGTTGTTACTTTTTCCAACATTGAATTTTGAATATGATTTATTTTCACAAAATCACTAATTTTGTGGAATAAAAATCCTTATATGTGCCTTTGGTACTGCCAATTGTAACCAATTAACCTCTAAATTGGGATTGTGTTGTACATTTGTAAGTGGATGTTGGCAAAGTACATTTTGGCAATGTGAAGTTTTTTTTAACCTCGGTATTTTGATGTATAGATTTCTCGTTCTTTCGTGATTTTTCGCACTTCCACAGCTCTTCCAGTGTGAGTCTGTGTATTGAGTTGATGCTAGGGAAGTGAAGATGGTTCTATCCATTAATTTCCTGAGCCGCCGTCGTTTTTTGTTTTGTTTTAATGATTATCATTTCTTGAAAAATTTACTGTTGAAATATAACTACTAATTATCTAACCTTTGGTTTTTCATTTCTCAAATAAAGGAATTTTCTTCCTTATAATTTGTATTTTTCATAGTATAGAAAACGATCAATCAATCTAAAAATGTATATTCAGCATTTTCAATTTTTCTCATGTTTTTAGAGGTAATTACCAAATAGTATTCCATACATCATGATTCCAAATCTCAATAGTCTAGTAACCAGTTGAGAGAATATTATGTTTAATATTCATTATATCAAATTAACATTTGAATATATTTATTATTTCTATTCCAGAGAAATCTAAATACTACCTAGTAATGTTTCCTTGACTGTAATTTCTTTATGCACTTTTTTTCAACATAATTCCCCTAAGAGAAATATCCATCAAAAAGCAGAACTTGTATGATAATGTTCATCATTAAAAAATTGTAATTAACAAAGAAGGTTACTGTAATTATTTAAACTGGTATCATTTCTCGAAACAGCTTTTTTAGCTTTCGATAATTAGTACGGTATCCTTCACTTAATCATAAGATTACACCGAAAGATGTAATGAAGTAATAAATGGCTATATTAAAAATTTTCTAATTATATTTGAATTAGAAGTTTATTTTTAAAACTTAACGATTATTCCTGAATGGTTTCATTTTTGATCGGTGGTTTTGAATTATTGACAAAATATATTGCAATGAAACAAAAACTTTGAAGTTGATTTGAATTATTGGGAAATAATTGGTGATATATTTATTTTGAAAAAATTTGGGAATTCAGTTATTTCAATTATTGTTGAAGATATACGAGACTCTGAGGGTATACTTTATACTAGATACTTTATACGGAATAGTTTTTGTATTAAAATCTTCATTTTGATTACAACACAATTCTAATATAATTATTCTCGATTTATTCAATAATATTTTATTACATAGATAAGTAAAATATCTTCTTATCAGAATAAAATTTTGGTGATAAAATTATGATTGATATAAGAACCCTACAATCTCAATACTTTAATTCAAGCTGTTTTATGAAACTATTTATGAAACCACCTTGTCATTTTTAGGATCACTAGAATATAACTTCTTTGTATTCACTATCAGTAAAACTTCACTTAATTGATAGTTTATATTTCCGAGCTAGTTTGTTTATCAGCTATACCAATATTTAAGCCCTCCCTTATCCTCAGTAAGTGTATTAGTTTCACTTTTGAAATCTAATATTCCTTTCACTGCTCTGTTTATTCTTCTTTCGAAAAGAGTAGTTAGAGAAATAAATATTGATGTTTTGATTAAATTGTGTCTGTTAAACTAATATAAATTTGTGTATTTGCGCAAAGAATGCCTGCTAAATGAAGTTACAGTAATGTTCAACTTATAACAGACTTGCTTCTGTACCTATCGTGTTTTATGTGCATTTGAAAAATGTTGGGGTTATTGTGTACTTGTGGAGCTCTAAATTGTGATTTTGGTGAGTTGAAACTCTAAGACATTTTTCAATATCTGTAAAAATTGCAAGGACATGAATTTTTGAAAATTTTAAAATATATATATATATATATATATATAAAATATTCACTATTCATTAAAACGTAATTTTAAATAAAGTTTCAAATGAAATTTCACAGAAAAATCGAGTTCTGAATCTATGAAAACTTCGAATGATATTTAATATAATATATTCACTTTTAATATTTTTACATTGTATATCGTTGTTATTTTACCATCATTATAACTGAATTTCAAATAAAGTTTAAAGTGAAATTTGACTGAGAAATCGAGTTCTAAATCTATGGAAACTTGCAAAAATATTTAATAGCTATAATATATTCACTTTCAGTATTTTTACGTAATGTATCAGTGTTATTTTACCATCATTTGAGCAGAATTTAAATGAAGTTTTAAATGAATTTCACGGAAAATTTAGAGATATAAAACTAAGGAAACTTCTTATGATATTTAATATATATATATATATATATATATATATATATATATATATATATATATATATATATATATATATATATATATATATATATATATATATATATATATATATATATATATATATATATATATATATATATATATATTTATATATATATATATATATATATATATATATATATATATATATATATATATATATATAAATAATTATATAATTTTTTCGAAAATCACTAGGTACTCCTAAATTTAGACCTGATCAGTTACATATATTGGTTATTAATCAAAGTATATTATCAATATTTGTCTAAAGTGAGCATTCGTGTCAGTTATTCATTTCAAAATATCTATTATTGATATTGTTTGTTTCATGTAGTAGATATATGATGTGGTCATTAACCTATACGGTGAATTTTGTTCAAGAGTGATACTTTTATAAAGGATTGCGCTTCAAAACAACGTTAGTAGATGTATCAGTGATAAAGTAGGAACATAAATAAGCAGCTCGAATGGAATGTATAATATACAAAATTTCATGTTTTTTTGTAATAAAATAATGGTTTTCGTGCATTGGTATTTGTTTATCCCTAAAAAAAATTCTCCAATAATAATTTGTACTTGTAACTAACAGAATAGGCATAATAATGTATGATTATTCTGCCGAACAGCTATATCTGTGGTTTTTAGGTTTCAGTGAGAAATATTAATTATCCATATTTTTTTGAAGAATTTATGCGTGTAAAACTTTCATCCAGTTTTCGTTGTTTTTAAGGTTTTTGCGCACCCACAAAATCCTCTAGATTGAGTTAGAGGGTTCAAATTTCGTACGTTGATTGAGTAGATATTAAGAAAGTCCCTTTTAGTAGTTTGAATCATTTCTCCCCAACAGCCGTATTTCAAGGAAAAGATGTTTTTTCGTAGTTCTCCAGATTTTTCTCCTCTCCACAGCTACTCCAATTTGAGTTAGAGGTTTGAAATTTTTCACGTATTGAGTTAATGAAAGGGAAGTTTTTTTTTGGGAGTATAAACTTTTTTCCCTAACTGCCGCTATTTTTATGTATGACATCATATGTTTTTTGTGGATTCTTGAGGTTTTACGCATCTCTACTGTTCGTCCAGAGAAAGGTTCGTACGTGGATGAGGTTATGTTATGATTAAAGTGATTTTTGGTGGATTCAGCTATTTATTTTAACCTCCGCCATTTGAATATTGAAATTTCATTTTCTTTCGTGGGTGTAATATATATGTATATATATATATATATATATATATATATATATATATATATATATATATATATATATATATATATATATATATATATATATATATATATATATATATATATATATATATATATATATATATATATATATATATATATATATATATATATATATATATATATATATATATATATATATATATATATATATATATATATATATATATATATATATATATATATATAGAGAGAGAGAGAGAGAGAGAGCTTTATTTGAGTTTTAATTACATAAAATTAAGGACACACGTCAAATTATTTATTAAAATAATATATAGAAATATCACAAAAAATAGTTTAAAGAACCACCCAATTGAATTCCTAGCACTTTTGTTTTGTCCGTAAAGAATACGTTTACTTCATTTAAAGAAACCTGCTCTGGGCTTGTAAAATGGTTATGTATACTGACCCAAACAAAATTAAATTTGTCTTTTCCACGTTGAAGACTAACTGATTATCTACTAACCACCCTTGCACGTTGGAGAAAACAAATTGAATAATCCGGATGATTTTCTCCATTGAGTTTTTTTCCTTGCAAGAAATTTTAACATTATATATATATATATTTCCCGGTACATATTGGCAGCTGCAGCCAATCTCATCGAATCAAATGAACTGAAATTCAGTATCTGGAATTGTTTTCGAGGCAGAACGAAACAATCAAAATTTTGGTGACTTTTTCGAACCGCCGCCATTTTTACGTGGATACTTGTTTTTTCGTGGTTTTTGAAAATTAGAACTTTTGAGCTTCTGCAGGTTGGGTTAGAGAGTAGTAATTTTGTACGTAGATTGAGTTCATATTGAGATACGTTCCTTTGTGGGATACAACTTTTTTCTTCAACTGCACTGCACTTCGCGCTATAAATACCACCTTGTTTCGTATTGAAGTATTTCGCGTCTGTGATAGTGAAACATATATTAATTTGGTGGCCGGTAAAAAGAATTTCTAGAGGGTTTGTAACTTATTTATCGGGGAACAATTTCGCACTACGAATATGTCGTTCAGAGTACAGAAAACCGAAAAATCCTTTGTTTCGGTCGATCACACCTCATGGTAGGACAGCAAAATCGAAAAACCCTAGTTTTCTATCGAATTTCAGTGTCTCCTAGCGAAGATCCGTTGGTATATTTGGTGGTCTGCTCTCTAGCGGGTCTTAAGTACTGCGGAAAACCTTTTGTTTCGGTCGATCAGACTTTATGGTGGGGCAGCTAATTCGAAAAACCCGAGTTTTCTATCAAATTTCGGTGTTTTCGAGCGAACATTTGTTTATATCTTTGGCTGTCTACACTCTAGCGGGTCTTAAGCGGTGCGGATATGTTTTCCAAAGTACAGGGAACCAGCAAATCGTTTGTTTCGGTCGATCAGACCTTAGGGTGGGATAGCAAATTCGAAAAATCCTGGTTTTCTATCAAATTTCAGAGTTTTCTAGCGAAGATTTTTCGTATCTTTGGCGGTCTGCACTGCAGAAGGTCTGAATTAAATTATTAAGTTAGCAGATCAGACGATTTCTCCGAAGTGGTGGGGACTAGATTAGTGGATAGGGGCCATTGTTTGTGACTTGAGAAGTATAACGAGATCCATCGATTCATTTTCCGGGAAAACGGAAAAACCTTCATAATATCATATTTAAGATCGCCAGTTTTGCCGGGATATCATAGAAACATATCCGCTCTATAAAAATACATTTTAGCGAAATAACATACTAAGCAGAAAAACAGATTTCATTTAGCTTAAATTCCAGAATACCGCAACAAAAATGATATGGGGTATTATTTCATAGTTACTGTTTAATTTTTGATAAATTTTCGATCGTTTCAAGTTTCGATAGAAAATTCGGGTTTTCCGAGGTTTCTACCCCACCCTCCGGTCTGATCGACCGAAACAAACGATTTTCTGGTTCTCTGTACTCTGAAAAACATATCCGCACCACTTTAGATCCGCTAGAGTGCAGTCCGCCAAAGACATGAACAAATCTTCGCTATAAAACACCGTAATTCGATAGAAAACTCGGATTTTTTGAATTTGCTGCCTCGCCATGAGGTGTAATCGATCGAAACAATCGGTTTTCCGGTTTTTGTACTCTGCACAACATATTCGCATTGATTTACACCCGCTAGAGTGCAGACCGCCAAAAATACAAACCAATCTTCGCTAAAGAACACCGAAATTCGATAGCAAACTTGAGTTTTTCGAATGTACTGATCCACCATGAAGTATGATCGACCGAAAAAACGATTTTCCGGTTTTCTGTAATCTGAAAAACATATCCGCACCGCTTTAGTCCCGCTAGAGTGCAGACCGCAAAAGATACAAACGAATCTGCTGGAAAACACATAATTCCGATGAAAATATGTTATTACAATGGTTTTTCTGTTTTTCCGGCTCGGGAAAATGAATCGGTTGATTTTGTACTTTTCAAGGCACAAACAATATCCGCTACCTCACTCTAGCCCCCACCATTTTCGAGAGATCACCTGGTCTACAAACTTAATAATTTATGTAAGCCCTTCGTTTGTTTCTCGCTTATTTTTGGAGCTTCAACCGAATTTTTTTCGCAACGAACAAGTTACAAACCCTCTATAAATTCTTCTGTGTACATGTGTACACACACACACATATATATATATATATATATATTTATATATATATATATATATATATATATATATATATATATATATATATATAATGTACATAATGTAACGTATTCTAAAAGGATTGTTTTCTGCTAATTCTACTTGTAATCGCTAATAATTTTCATGATCTTTCTATTTGATCTAACATTATTTATCAGTCATATTTTTCGATAGCATACGAAAAATGTTTTGAATTTTCAAATATAAATGTTTTACTGTTCACATATTTAGGAAATAATTTTAACAATTTTGGAAAAACACTAAGATATTGACAAATTCAATTTGAATTCGGTGAATTGTCAATTATTTCTAGATTTGTTTCTCTTTCAGTGGATTCGGAGATGTCCATGGCTGGCGGATCTAACCCATTATCAGCTACTATCTCAAATTCTGGCTCTCCTCCCGGTGCATCTGTCTTGAATCAGAGATGTGCTATATGCGGTGACCGAGCGACAGGAAAACATTATGGTGCTGCTTCTTGTGATGGATGCAAGGGCTTCTTTCGGCGATCTGTCAGGAAAAATCACTTATATACATGCAGGTGAATATATCTCCCAACAAAAAGAATAACTGAGTAATTAGCGAATCATCAATATGTGCGTTTCACTATTCAAAAATAATATATAGGAGCGAAACATTTGACTAGTTTTTTATTCGATTTACAACATCAAATCGGTTTTTGTCCTGCAGATTCATATTTTTGTATGAAGTTTTGGTGGCATTTAGTTGGTGAAAGTTCATATTCATAACTTCATAAGGAAAAAAAAAATTATCTTTTCACAGGTGGAAATAAAAATCTATTAAGTAAACGCGTTTCGGCATAACATTGACTTCATCTCGTACTAAATTATGGCATTACAAAATAATCTATTCATACTAAAATTGAATATAGCAGAGGGGTTCCTAGAGAATTTAAATAACAATAAGCAATTCATTCAGAGTTATTCCTAGGTACATTAAGGAGAGGAAGGGTTTACTTTAATCCGGTCATTAACTAACTAGGTTTCCGGAATTTTTATATTTATTGATGTATAGGGAGTCCCAACAGTTAGTTTTGTGGAGACTATTTTCTAACTTTAATATTTGATAACTGAGATTGAATTCTCATAACGGTTACAATGAAAGTCTTATCGACAAGCTCATTGGGAAAAAATGAATAAAGTATTTGTTGCATTCAATATACCCCACGCAAACTATTAATGAAGAACAAAAATACTTTCCAATAAATTATGTGCCTAATTTGAGTAGCAAAATTTGTAACAGACTATCGAAAAATAACGTTAAAACAATTTGTACAAATAAAAGAAACTTGAAGTCATTCTTGGTCAATAATAAAGAAAAATCTAACATCGGAGAAAACAGTGGTGTTTATAAAATATTTTGCGACGAATGTCCTGCTTTCTATATCGGACAGACAGGAAGGAATATAAATATTCGTGTTGAAGAAAATAAAAAGTCAATTTTACAAAACAAAAATACCACTGGCTTTTCTGAACATTGTATAAAATTCAATCACTTCCTGGATTTCAACAAAACCAAATTGTTACATTCAGGTAACAAAGGAAAGCGCCTTGACCTTCTTGAAATTCTCGAAATAAGTTCCGCCCATAATAGTCACAATAGAACAAATTGATTTTCAGGTATCACCTTTGCTTTTGTCTGTTTTATAAAATACGATGTAATACTCTCCTGTAGTCAGTCTTGATAATGAGTTCATAACTCGAAACATGTCGACTTTTCGTTACTGCTAAATAGAGTATCTAAATATTTGTTATATTGTGAAACATAAGCCAAGTGTATTTTTATTTTAAAGTTTATACTTTATTCAGTAATATTTGATAATTGTGATTAAAGGTATAGTTTTCTTGAATAAGATGGCACGCATAATTAGAGTCAGTTTTCTGCTTAATATAGATACGTTGGTGTTCGTGTATTCGAGTTTTGAATTTTCAAATTGTACGTCCTATATAGAATTTTTCATAATCGTTACAGTTGAGTATATAAACATATGAATGTACTAGTGTTTATAGACTCAACTGTAACGATTGTGAAAAATTTTATATAGGACGTACAATTAGAAATTTCAAAAGTCGAATACATGAACACCAACGTAGCTAAATATTTAGCAGAAAACTGACTCTAATTATGTGTGTCATCTTATTCAAAAAAACCATACCTTTAGTCACAATCATAATATATCACAGAAAATAGTCTCCAAAAAACCACCTATTGTAAATCCCTATACATCAATAAATATAAAAATTCCGGAAACGTAGTTAACGACCAGATTGAAGTAAATGCTTCTTCTCTCCTTAATCTGTTCGATATACCTACCAATAACTCTGAGCGAATTGCTTATTGTTATTTAGTTTCTCTAGGAACCCCTCTGTTATGTTCAAATTTTCGTATAAATAGATTGTTTTGTAATACCTTAATTTACTGGATTCGATAATCATCATTTTCTAGTCTTAATTATCTATATATTCAGCAAATTATTCTTTCATAACTTTTGAACTGATATAAAACATAAATTTTGTCATCATCACTGATGTAATGTAATTTCGGAACGAATTTTATTATGTATCGATTATTCCCAATTATTCCAAAAGTGAATCTCGCCACTTCATTTAATTTAAAATCAGTTATGACTCTACTGAATTATTAGATTGATATGAGTATTTTGTCTATTGTGAAAGTAGATCTTTGATATATGTATTAAGTAGGATCAAAATTTGAATTGTAAATAGATGTCTCTATATAATTAATTATAAATTATTCAATACAAATTAACATCCACAGATGATAACTATACGTGGTTCTATTATATTGATGATGCGTACAGTTGAGAATATCATAACTTGTTGAGAGTTTCTCTTTATTATCTCCAATTATATTAAGGTTACTTTCGATGCTAGAACAGCCACTTAGAGAGATAATGTTCATAATGTACTCAGTTATCAGTTTCTAAAGATTAGGATTATATTCCACGTATTATAAGCGAGCAGAAATTATATATATATATATATATATATATATATATATATATATATATATATATATATATATATATATATATAAATCCTTTCGCATCCGGTCGTAATGGTATGTAGTATTTTTGATCAAACGATTCTTTGTTCAGGTATAGAGACATTCTGAGTTAAAAGAAATCCATCTGAAAGCAACGAGGCAGATTTGTGTATCAATTTGCCCAGGTACAAGTAGTCATCCACTACTATCAATGTGTTGTTATTTGTCTATCGGTTCACTTTACATGACTTTCGTTTCACTTAGATTTATTTTCACTCATTGCTCACTGTATTTAGATCTATTATTTGATGTCGCAATTATTCAGGATTTCTAACAATCAGAACAATGTCAGTTATATATTGTTACTTTCTTGCTTACTTCTCTTTATATCTTGGTTAGAGTTTTCACGTATAATTTGTCGACATCTTGGCTCGTAAAGTCATGAAGGGTTGTTGTCCTGCTGTACTGTCTGAGCCTGGCAGAGATGGATTACCTGCCATGATATATTGTAATGTGATTGAATGTGTCTATCTTATCCTCGCGCTCTATACTCCTCGTTATACTACGAATCGATATCCGGCACTCTTTCTCGCCATACACGATGACGATCCGGATAAGTACGGCTGAATGAGGCTCTACTATAGTCGTATGTCTCTGTTTGCTTTCTTGAAGAAAAGAATTATGTTGGTTTCGTTCCAGATTCTTTCATATTGCGCGATTGCAGACAATCGGTGTAGTTGCCTACTTGAATTTGTTGTTGTTAGCTTATTCCTAGCGCTTTTGTGGCTTTATTTAGATTTTCATTATCTTGCTTGTAGCCACTACAAGATTTTCTTTATATTTATCGATGTACTCTTCAGCATTTTCTCTTCTTGTCTTGAGAAGCTCGGTATAAGTCCATGATTTCTTTTCCTATCAAATTATTCACCTGTGTTTATTTTGTTGATGGTTTCCGAATCAAATTGAAGGCATTATTCCAAAAACCAAAGTCGAAAATATCGTATTTTGAAGTTGCCGCCATTGTTGGGAGATATAAGACATAGAAATAAGTGCGATTCTACAAAAACAAGATAGGTTCCTGACAATTCCGGCAAAAACCAGACAAGTCCAGTTCAATGTTTTCGGGGTTCATGATCTATCAGATGATTTTGTGACCATTCATCGTTAGTAAGACAAAGATTGACAAACATGATATTCACGTTAATCTGCGAAAATCGTATACTATGGATTGTGGGAAAGCCATATTGTGATAAATAAGTCCAAAAAAACCAGACAAGATCAATGAATTTAATTTTTTTTTTTCAAAATTTGTTATATATAAAAATTTTATTATAGAACCTACGCTAAGTAATCAAAAAGAACTGACCTATAAAAATTATAAATTTTTTCCGAGCGCTACAAAGGAAGCTACACTGTTTTTTCAAGTTTCTCAGAATTATAATTTTTGGACTTGTGTGGTTTTTGGAATAATGCTTTCAATTGTGTGTTCTGTCCAATATTACCAACTTCCCCTCACAAGTCTATGGTTTCTTCCAGTTCCCAATTTGTTCACAATAGTGAAATTTTTTACTGTTTTCACGTTGCTTGTTAGGATGAACTATATTACGTTCTTGATAACTGCATTCGAGACTTCCCAAGTCAATTTTCTATGATTTTTTTCTGATGGTGCTCAACTTTGGTCAAGCAGTTACTAAAATAATAGGATATCTCATTAGTTGTATTTTCCTTGAAAATAATAAGCTGTAATAGTTTTTAAATCCGGTTTATATATAAATATATAAATCCTCCTGGTTATATATCTGATAGGTATACACACACACACACACACACACACACACACACACACACACACACACACACACACACACACACACACACACACACACACACACACACACACATATATATATATATATATATATATATATATATATATATATATATATATATATATATATATAACTTTTTGATAATTATTAGCAATAACAGGCTTGGTGAATCTCAAAAAACTCGATTTTATTAAAAAGTTGACGTTTCGCCACGACATTCGTGGCTTTATCAAAACTTTTGCAAAAATTGAAAATTCTTTGACATTTATTGATTTGAAAAAATTTGAATATTTAAAAAACACAATATGTTTCATCAAAATTTGTCGGCTGTGGCCGGTCTCTGTCATTTATTACATGCTATTCAGTCCAATATTAACATTCAAATCTGTTATTATTAGATGGTAAGGGAAACCACAGAAACCTTTACCCACGTTATTACAGGATATACTATAATTGTAATAAATCATATATAGGACAAACTTTTCAAAATTTAGAAGAAAGATTAAAAGCACACAAATATACCAAAACACAAACCACAGCACTAATCAAACATAAAAACAATGAGAACCATAGTTTCAACTTTAATAGCACAAACATTTTAGAAATAGAGAAATATCAAAAACGAAGAGAAATTTCAGAAATGTAACATATTCAAAAAAATTTAAATAATGTCGTAAATGATAGAACAGATATAAAACATTTAAGTTCAATATACGCAGATTTAATTCTTTAATTTTTCTAAGAAACAACTTAAATCAAAACAAAATAATTCAACAAACAAATTCTAACCATAACCACTCATCTTTTTAGATAGAATCTAAACGTCTAGAATTTTCAATTTTTCTAAAAAGAAAGTATAGTTTAGAACATTTGATCTCCAAAATTTCAAGCAATGTATTTTTAAAGACAAATCCAACAATCAAATATTTTAATCCTATTTTGTACATTACGTGGGTGAAGGTTTTTGTGGTTCCCTTTCCATCTAATATCAACAGACCTGACTGTTAATATTGGACTAAATAGCACGTAATTAATAACTGAAGACGGCCACAGCCGTAATAAAAATTTTTGAAAAAAAGATAAATAGTACCCTATTCTTTGACTTTTCAAAATCAAAATAATTTGAACCTATTACGAACATTACGTGGGTAAAGGTTTCTGTGGTTTCCCTTACCATATAATAATAACAGATTTGAATGTTAATATTGGACTGAATAGCACGAAATAAATGACAGAGAACGGCCATAGCCGAAAAATTTTAAAGAAACATAGTAGTCTTTTTTAACTATTCAAATTTTTTCAAATCAATAAATGTCAAAGAATTTTTAATTTTTCAAAACTTTTAATAAAGCGACGAATATCGTGGCGAAACGTCAACTTTTCAATAAAATCGAGTTTTTTGAGATTCACCAAGCCTGTTATTGCTAATAATTATCAAAAAGATAAAAATAGTTCACAGGCAACAACAATTCAAATAAATAAATATATAAATATATATATATATATATATATATAATATATATATATATATATATATATATATCTATATATATATATATATATATATATATATATATATATATATATATTTCTGGTTTATATTGGTATACCAGACCGAATGAGCTGAAATTTAGGGTTGTTTTTAGCAAAAAAAATCGATCAAAATTTGCGCAAAATCAGTCGAAATTTTTGTAGTTTTCAAACTTTAGCAAGGGAGAAATGGAAGTTTTCAAACCAGTGTCAGTGTGTATTGTTGTGAAATTTTCTTTGTTTGTTACCTAGTGAATAAACATATATTATTATTATTATTATTATTAGTGTCAAAAATGTGTAAATTAATTATGAATAACATTCCGGAAACTTTACCTCCTAGGGATTTTAAGAGTAAAAATACCTCCAAACACTGTTGAAACTGAGTTTGAGCGTTCGAAAAGTGTACGTGGATCAAGTTGATGCTAGGGAAGTTTCTTTTGGCAATGTAAACGTTTTTTAACTAAATGCCTATTTTGATGTAGAGATTTTAATTCTTCTTGGTTCTTAAGGATTTGCAAGTTCGTATTAGGGAACTGGATTTTGGTGGTTGCAACAATTTACCTAAAATGTCGTTTTTCCGTGGTTTTTGAGGTTTTGTGCACCACCACAGCTTCTGCTGATTTAGTGAGAGGGTTGAAAGTTGGTACATGCTTTGAGTTGATGAGTTAATGAAGTACATCATGAGGGTTTCTATTGATTTCTTACATTGCCGCAAAGTTTATGTTGAAATTTTTAGCGTTTTTGAAGATTTTCTAGCATTATCCTCCATCTCTACAATGACTCCAACTTAGTTAGAAGGCCAAAAATGTTTACTTAAAATTAGTTGATATTAGGGAGCTGCTATTGGTGATTTCAAATGTTTTTCCTCAGAATCGCAATTTTTATGTGGAAATTCCATTCGTTTTTGCAGGTTTTCAAGCTGTCTTTATCTATTCAGCCTCTTCAAATCGACTTGAGGAGTTGAAAATTTGTATGTAAAAAAAATACGAAAATTGAACCTGAGCTCTTCTGCTGGAGCGTTTTATTTATTTTGTTCAAAAACAAACAACTTGTGAATATTATAACATACAATAAGCAATATGGAAATGCTTTTTTCTCTGTCTGACAGCACAAGACAGTCGATATCGATCAACAGAGAATTTTTCATTTAGAACTTTTATTGTTTGGATTTCAATTTTTTTTCAATAGAAGTTTGTATAAACTTTCATTCAGATAAAATGAAGTTTAAAATGAATGTTTAATTTAACATCAAAAGTAATTCTTCACTTTTTTGCTACTGCTAATCACTGCGGAAAGTTGTATAGCAATAATAGATTCATTGACACAGGCGTTATTCAATTTATTATAAAAGAATTGTCGCTATTCTGGAACAAACCTGTATTTAAAACAAAATTATTCATATCTATGTCATAGGTATTCAAAACAGTAAGTTCAAAGAAAATAAACATGATCAACTAGACAAGATCGAAATGTATAGTTACTTTCTAAATTGTTATTCATACACTTTTATATTAAATTCTTGTATACTTCTTCCGAACTGCAGCTTTGAAGATTTTTTTTGCAAAATGATTTCTAATAATTACTGAAAAGTGTATGCTGCCTACGCGAATAATATTTTCCATGTCTATTAAGGATCTACAAATAAACTTATCGACGCAACTACCATTATTTCTTTTCCATTAGCAACATGCAAGGACGCCGACAAACAGGTTCTGATAGCTTCTATGAAAATGAAGAAATGAAAAAATTATACGAACACTCATTTTAATTTGTTAGATGTTATTTTTTATTACTTTATTGTTTTCGTCATACAGTTACAAGGTTCTGCATTATGTAATGACTATAATTCGGGTTATTTTGTTTTCGTGTTCAGCCGAAATAAATAATATGCTAGATATATACCGGTGGAAACATTGAAAAATCCTAAAAATTCGCTCAAATTAAGTACCAATACAAAACATTGAGATAAACACGTACGTACACAGAGGCACGTGAATAGCAATCCACAGAAATAATTAATGTTTCCTGAACTATGGGATATATTCGAAACTATCTGTTTCCAAAAAAAAAATCCTCTATCCCTGTCTCCATTTTGTGGCATAATAAATATCATATATAATAATATGCGAATCAAATCTATAAATATTTAATGAACCAATGTAAAATAGTTTAAATAATTACATCTATATAGATCGTGAAATTTGAATTATTGGAAATAAACAGAACTAAAAATACTTCTCATCAATTTCCACACAATGTATTTAAAATATAGGTAGATACAACCGGTTTCGACTATTATATCCCAACGGCGTTAGAAAAACCGGGAGAAATTTTGTATCTCGTTTCAAATAACATATTTCTTCCGGTAGTAAATCTGCTATATTCGAACAAATCAAAACTACAAGGCATAAAATCACAATAGAAGATCTTAAAATCCTACAATAAAGGAAACACAATGAATCTGTTGGAAAGTTTGGAAGTTAACAAGCTTAGAAAATACCCAGAATTACAAACTGTAAATAACCAATCAGACCTCAACTCCTCTCCAACCCTACATCTTTAAGGGTAAGATATAAATAGTTTTTACCTAATATGTTTACATTTACTCAAGAATTATGTGATAGTCGAAACCGGTTGTAGTATATAGGTATTTTTAATACATTGTGTGTATATTGTCGAAAAGTATTTTTATTTCTGTTTATTTGAAATGAATTTCCATAAAATAAATAGGTAGTTCATTCATACGGTACTTCTTAGTAGGAATTTTCGCACTTTAGAAATTATGTGGCTGTTGAATTGTTACCAAATTGATCTCAATTAGGATGATATTTCTCAACGGCCTACTCCAGTTTGTAAACTATGTTCATCGTTTGTGGCGGTGTCAAATAACCAGACTCATATATGAGATTACTCTCGTTTAGACACATCGGATAATTTTCTCGAAAGAAGGATCTCTAGTTGTCTCATCGATTTCAATAGAATGGATATTAAAAGAAACAGAAAATCATTTGAGCTCCGTCACAAGATCGTATTTTTGTTCAACATACAAATTCTTAACACGATAAGTCATTTTAGAGGGACTCCGTATTAAAATAACGGCGATAAAGAAAATTAGTTGAAACTCGTTAAGGATTTTGCCTTAACTCAATCCAGGTATTATCAAAAAATCTGCAGAAGCTGTGACGGTGCGAATTATGATATGGTTATGGGACTTATTTTTAAAAAGCAATAATCACAAGTCACTAGGAGTAATTTGATATAGGTGATAAATTTACATACAAATTATATGCATGAAGTATACTATAGAATTAATTAAAATGAACTATTCACTACTTGCTTTCCAGACGATGATACCAGAGGAAATGTCGATGTCAGCATTGTCTGCGATTTTATCGCCTCGTGGAGTAGGTAATCGTCTATCATTTATATGAATTGGACGAATCCCTATAACGCAAATCTTCAAAAACCTAAAAACTAAGAAATCTCTATATTAAAATGACGGCTGTTAGAGAAGAAAGTTTATGCCACCAAAGGACTATACTTTAACATTAATTTAATTCATGTAGAAATTCATAAGAAATTCCGACTACCCATCCCCTTCCACTCCGTTCCTGAGAAAATTTATAAGCTCCATTACTAACGTCCTATTTTTCGCGCGAAATGCATCGCGTCGAGATGCGATTCTAACGGATTGAATTATATTTTGAAAAATCACACTGCGAAGTGCATCGTAGTTAAGGAAAAATGTTGAAACCAACGAAGGAACATACCTCAACATCAACTCAATCCACGTACCTAATTTCAACCCTCTATTGTAAAAAAAAAATTCGCGAAGTGCATCCCGTACTGATTGTGAAACAGATCGAGTTGCAATTCGAACGGAATGCTCAACACGAAATGCAGCGCGGTTGAGAAAAAGAGATGAAACCCATAAAGGATCGTATTTCAACATAAACTCAATGTACGTACCAAACTTCAACCCTCTAAATCAATCTGCAGAAGCTGTGTAGTTGAACCACAAAAAAGAGATACGTAAAAATGGCGGTGGTTGGAAATTTTACAAAATTTTAATAGTTACTTTTTGCCTCGGAAAACACTTCAAATACCAAATTTCACTTCATTTGGTGTGATGCGAACCGCTGGAGATGTCAATTTGTACCAGGACGAATATTCACATGAAAATTCGAAATATGGCGGCGGTTGTATATATTGGCTGAAATTTTGATTTCGTTGCAGACCTAAAGTATCAAAATTTGGTTAAATTTCGACAACCGCCGCCATTTTTCATAAATATTTCGAATTTTCGTGTGAAAATATAATTATATACCTACCTATATATATATATATATATATATATATATATATATATATATATATATATATATATATATATATATATATATATATATATATATGTATCGAAAAACGTGATCTAGGAGATCTAAAATGGATTAAACGGAACTACTTCTGCACCTGACTACTTTCGCTCGATTTACTGCAATAGTATGTATTTTGGTGAAAATACGTCTAAAAATGCCAAAAATTTTACTGAATTCGCCCAAATTTTGATAATTTTGTTCTGCCCCAAATTTCAGCTCTTTTAGATTGATAGGGATTACTGGAGACCCCAAAATGCACCGGAAAACAATTTGTATACATATCAGACATCATAGAAAACCCTAAAATTGTGGTCCTGTATAAAAAGGTTTTCAAAACCTCTCTCACACCTTGCTGTTGTCTTTCGATACGGTAGAATAGTCTATTTTTTTCGGGTAGAATACGACTAACAGCATATATTTATTGGATTGATATCGATACAACGACCTTTCTGAGCAATTCAACAAAGGGAAGAAGGTTTTGTCTTCAAAAATGGGTAATTACACTCATATTAACTGTGTATACCTTCTGAGAGACAATGTAACGACAAACTTTCATTTTAACGTAATTGAGGAATCGAAAAGAGTGAAAAACTTAATACAAATTGTTAACCCCAACAAAACATTATTGAAAATTTCCCTAACCAATTTTTCCGATATTGTTTCGCTTAACTAAGTGATAAATTGCAGAAGCATACTGTAATGAACAAAACTAATTAATGGTAAAAAAATTACAAATTATGGAATATTTCATCAACTTTTACGAATGTATGTCGCGAGCTTCCTATAAAGTACCTAATCGAATACGAAAATGATTTTCGACTTCACTACAAATTAACGGTAAAAGATATCAAATATTTCAATTTTTTAGATAATTCGCTACTTTTGCATGTCTATGTATTGAAAATAAAGGTAGGTAACAACTTTCAGCAAATTTTGTTACCTATTCGATTTTGCAAAATGGTGTCGTTAACTTCGTACTTAAAGAATAATCGAAGCCTCAGGTATACATTGAAGAAAACACCCACAAATTTTCATATATACATATATATATATATATATGAATATATACATATATATATATATATATATATATAATATATATATATATATATATATATATAATATAATATATATATATACATATATATAAATATATATATATATATATATATATATATATATATATATATATATATATATATATATATATATATATATATATATATATATATATATCCATATATATATATATATATTCATATATATATATATATACATATATACATATATAGTATATATATATATATATATATATATATATATATATATAAATATATATATATATATATATAAATTTGTACCGCAGCAACGCGTGGACTGGCAGCTAGTTATAAATATATTTGGAATAAGATGCAGCTTGTCGTATAAAGTATTTCGATCCTTCGACGAAACTTACTATTGATATTCTGACCATTTATAATAAGTTCACAAAGTGAAGAGGCATACGAAAAGCTTCATTGAAATCAATTTTTATATCATTATGAACTTCGTGTTGATTCCAAAAAATCTAGGTTATGGATTCACTAACTTTATAAGAATATTTATTGTTACAGATTCAGTAGAAATTGTGTAGTTGATAAAGACAAAAGGAACCAATGTAGATATTGTAGATTGCGAAAATGTTTCAAGGCAGGAATGAAAAAAGAAGGTGAGTAATAGATATAATAATGAGACTTTCTTTAGAATAACAAAATAAGTTATTAATGATTTAGAAGGTGTAATTTATACACCTTTACAAATATCCAATGAAATATACAACAATTCAACCGAAATCATTAAGATAATTCTATATATATATATATATATATATATATATATATATATATATATATATATATATATATATATATACCTATATATATATATATAGTTAGGTATTATCAGAAATCTTTTTATTTTCATTTCTGATGTAGATATAAATTCCTGTAGCTTCTAAGTAAGGGAGTTTTTGATCTATCATAATATACTTGTACAACTTAATTTATAATCATTGATTTTTTTTTGACATAAACTACATTCATGAATGATTATTTTATTACCTATATTTGATTAAAATCTCCTTTCAAACAAATACACTGCTGTAGAGGACCTTTCTAATATCATATAATAAACCTCAATGTGACGAGTTTCGGCTGTAGTAAACCAATAGATTTTCAGCTAATTAAATAGTATTTCTATATGCATCATAGGTGATATAGAGTAGATATTCGTACGTTAACTATTTTTGTCTCTATAACAGTCAAATTATTGATTTTCTACTTTTTCTCGAGTTTTTTTTACGTAATCGTGAACTATTATCATTCACACCCATTTGTCTTCTATTAATTGTACCAATAGTTTTGATTGATATTACCAAATCTTCTTGGATCAATTAATAAATGAGGAGGTCTTACCAAATCAGTAATATAATTCGTTACTATTAATTAAACATTATCGTTTCGGATCATTCGTATCATCATCAAATTATTTTTCAAGTAATGTATTTTTTCAGCAATTGATGGCGTCTTTGGCCACATTAAAATAAATCTCCTCCTCTAACATATGCATAATTTTTTTCGTTTTCCGTCATTTTCGGTATGGAGATGATATTTTTTATTGTGAAAACTTAAAATTAGCTTCAGGTTACCTTTTAAATGTTTTATCTCATTTTATGATTGTCGGAGTATTTTTTATGATTTTTTTTCCATTTTAGCTGTGCAGAATGAGCGTGACAGAATTAGTCTTAGGAGACCTAGTTACGAAGAAAATAACCAAAATAACGGACTGTCAGTCAGTTCACTGTTGAATGCAGAAATGCTTTCGAGGCAGGTTGGTGCTGCACTTGAAGTAAGTGTACATAAGATGAACAATACTTCATAGAAGTTAAGTTAAATAATGCTTCTATCATCAGATTTTCAGAAGGAAGCAAATATTGTGCATTTATTGTTATGTACCGAAAACCATATAGATAAAAAACATACTTGTTAGTCTGGGACAATTACATTCGAAGTAAACGATTATTCTATTTCAGAAAAATTTAAACAAATAATCTGCATTCATTCTAACAATGGAAGTTTCATTTAATAATCAAACTTTATTGACCTATATTGAAAGAACGGTTAAATAACAAGTATCTAACCTAATTAACAACATCCAACATTTGGATAATGACATATAGCGCCATCTCGCAAAATTTTAAGGTAACAGTTGATCATCATCCATCGGCAATAATATACTTACCACACAAATTTACGAAATGTCGTTATATGAAATTGTCAGCGTATATTAAAAACATTAACGCATGACTTACGTTTCGGTGATACTTCAACCTTTTCTGTGTGCAAAATGATTACATTTCTGGAATACATTCGATATCAACAAAGATGTATACATAATAATTTAGTAAGAAAGGCTAAATACAGTCATGGGTACAAATAATTAGTTAGGGTGAAAATTCCATACTGAACTGATAGCCAGATAGTTCCGTGTTCTCAAAAATATTAGGAAGGGGGTTTGGAGTATGTTGATTATTGAATAAGTGGCCTGAATGTTTATATTTAACCTATTGGGATGAGAGGAAATTTAGTATTATTAACTTATTTTCCGCGTTTAATATTTCAAAGTCTGAATTGAATGTGTGATTCCCATGGTTTTATATTGGTTAAACTTTCACAAGCTTCCAGATCAGAATTTCAGAAATTAAACGGAGTCTGGTTAATAAAAAGTCGGATTCATATTATGGAAACCATTTATTCCATAATATGATCCCGACTTTTGGATAAAAAAACTACATTTATGTTCTGAAATTCTCTTCTGAATGCTTCTGAGAGTTCCAGTATAAAACTTATTACAACAATCACATCTAATTTAATACATTCCTGATTGATGTCTTTTATGGACTTCTGATTTATATTGATTTTATTGGATAGAAATCACATAAAAATGAGAAAACTACAGATATAAAAAAAATATTTCTTCTTACAGTTCTTGCTGAATTGTTTGTATTCAGGAAAAAACCTATTGAGTTCAGATCCGGTGACTTTAATGACAAAGCGTCAGTTCCACTATTTATTATAGTAGAAACTACTCGATAAATCCATTAATTTGTAAAATAAGATAATATTTCTTCCAGCAAATAGGATCCACTCCAGCCAATGATTACGACTTATCAAATAAACAATTAGCAAATATCAACGATGTATGTGATTCAATGAAACAACAACTACTCATACTTGTGGAATGGGCAAAGTATATTCCTGCGTTCACGGAACTTCTTCTAGATGACCAGGTAAAAATAAGCAGACCTTTCTAAAATCTCATTTTAAATCTAAAGGTTTACGCGCACTTATCGGAAGCGTCGCGAACGGAAGCGTCGTGAAACGAAGCGTCATTTAGCTGATGTCCGCGCACTTGGCCGAAGCGTCGCGTCACTTCTCGAACGGCTCGGCGAGAATTTCATTTATTTCAGCATTTGAAAGAACGCAGTACGTTGTCTTGTGAGGTACGATGAGCAGTTCGTCAGAAGAGGATCTTCTTGAATTAAGTTTAATTGTCACTATGGAAGAATAAGAAAAAACAAAAAGAAATACTTCCTAATATAAATCAAAATAGAGACACTACGGTTAATTTCATTATTTATTTAATGATCTTATACAAGAAGATTAATGAAGAATTTTCAAATATTTCTGTATAACTACAAACTGAAAAATAAGACAAGAATCAAGAAAAATTTGAATCTTCTCGACGCCTGTCACCGCGCATTGAGGCGAAGCGTCAAGAGAAACGACTCCTAGTTGGTCCGAAGAGAATTCGCGCGTCGACTGACGCGCCTCTTCGGTTCGCCACGCAGTAGTGCGCGGGCTGCCATTGAAACTAATGTAAACTTCTCGGGCGAAGAAACCACAATTTTCTTCGCGAGGCTTCCGATAAGTGCGCGTATACCTTAATGACGTCAACGGTAATCGTATTTAAGCAACTGGCAAAAGAAGGTATACCCTCTTTCATTTAAACTGAATCCGGAATATTCAAAGTTTTATTGAAAAACAGTTTCTCAAAAAATAGTATATAAGAAAATATATCAATGTGAAATTAAGTTTCATATTATTAAAATATGATGTAATTATAAACGCCCCACCGGTTCAGACATACGACCATCTTATAATCGGCAGAATGTAAGAGCGTAACTCCAGAGATTTTGCTTACTCGGAAACCATGAAAATACTATAGATATTACGCATATATCAAGAATTTAGGATGCCGATGTGATCTGAAGTCCATTCTATATAACTCACATTCGGAAAATGGAATTAATACAAAGGCGGTTTTTGAAAATCCTGTGAAGCTGTCACTCAGTAAGTTTTAGTTTTAGTTTCCACGAAATTAATAGACTACTGCTATCAACAGTTGGCTGCAGGAGTAGCTTCGTTATCCGTTTTATAGGTACCTTCTAGACAATAATTATTTTGAAGAATGATATATATATATATATATATATATATATATATATATATATATATATATATATATATATATATATATATATATATATATATATATATATATATATATATATCTTCTTTTTTTCTTTCGGGTAAATATTGGCATCTCCAGCGGCTCCCATCAAACCAAATGAACTGAAATGTTTCCAATCGCCGTCATTTTGAACGTATATATTTTTTGTTTTTCATCCGCTTGAATCTCGCTTCGACGATCAGTACACGATGTACTTCGCTCGTATATTAAATTTTTTTTAATATAATAAATTATTTTCATTTCGGTTTGCTTCAAATCGTGGTTATTCAAACCATAATTTATGCTGTTCGAAGCTCATATTGACACGATGGAGGCCTCGGTAGCCTAGCGGTAAGGTGTATCGCTTGCAAACCGAGGATTGTGGGTTCGAATCCCACCTTGCTCTTGCGTGTTGTGTATGTCCGGAATTTAGGGGTTCAAAAATTAATCTGTTGGGTAATGACTAAGCTTCAAGCCCATTGGCCGTTCGAAACCGGCGTTAAACTGTAGGTCCCTTGAGTTGAGTTGAAAAAAAATATATTGGTACAATGCACGACCTTCGTGGCGTAGCTCTGCCACTCACGCGTTTTTTCAAATGTTCTACACGTCATTGCTATTCTGAAACTTTGTTATTTCCTGTCAACCTTTGCAAGTACCCGTATTTTCTATATTCTTTATATATATATATATATATATATATATATATGTATATATATATATATAAATATAATCTTTTGATAATTATTAGCAATAACAGGCTTGTTGATTCTCAAAAAACTCGATTTTATTAAAATGTTGAGATTCAACAAGCCTGTTATTGCTAATTATTATCAAAAGATTAGACATAGTTCACAGGCAACAACAATTCGAATGAATATATATATATATATATATATATATATATATATATATATATATATATATATATATATATATATATATATATATATATATATATATATATATATATATATATATGTATATATATATATATATATATATATATATATATATATATTTTGTTAATTTTTTCTCTGCACATGTAAGAATATGAAAGGCGGTAGAATATGAAACCTTTTGGTCCGCGTTAAAAAATTTGTATAACAATATTTGATATTAACTTTCAGCAGATTATTGTCCGAGAGGCTGTACTCAATGCATTTTGTAGTTCTGTTCATTCAAACTGGAATCATTTTGCAAAGATTATCGAAAATAATAACTCGTTTATTTCTCTCCCTGTGTAGAAATATACAATATCATCTGCATATTTTCCTGTTTCATGAGATAATGTTTCAGGTAGCACTGTTGAGGGCACATGCAGGAGAACATCTTCTTTTAGGTCTTGCTCGAAGATCTATGCACTTAAAGGATATCTTATTACTAGGAAACAATTGTATTATTACTAAACATAGTCCAGGAGGTGAGTAGTTCGATTTATTTGCAAATGACGAAAGTTGTTTTCAACATTGTGTGACAGCTAAATTCACTTGAATGTATACATTCATGTAGTGAAAAATCGGTATCGACATAAAATCTCTTCCTTATTTCAAGAATATATATATATATATATATATATTTATATATATATATATATATATATATATATATATATATATATATTTTTTTTTTTTAACTTATAAAAGGTATATAAAAGATATATATATATATATATATATATATATATATATATATATAGATGCAAAATATTTTCGGCGTTGCCGCTTTTTCCGAAAGTAGTAATAACTTCGATATTTTAAATGACACAGCCTGTATATTATTGCATTTTCACTGCACTACTATATTCCTTATATTTTTGTATGATACTTCCCTACGCTTTTTTTCTACGGTTCCCGAGAAATTCAATAATTTTTTTTTGTTCATAAACTCCAGTTGAATGTTTATTTACTGCGGCAGCAGTGTTTATCCAATATTGCAAAGCTGCAATATCGGATGTAGTTGCTTGTACAGGATGGGCCAAATTGGACACTTTTAAAGGGAAAGTCCTGTTTTTAAACTAGATAGATGAAAACTGATGACGGTGTCTGAGGCTCAATTTTTATGACAAACTTAATGGTGAAAACCGCATATCGATATCTATCATCGTTTCTGAGTTACAGCATGTTTTTCGAAAATGTTCATTTTCGAAAAGTTGCTATAACTTTTTTCCTGCCAAAAATTCTGTGGTTCTATGAAAACATCCTCGAAGCACTTTTTTTACGTAGAATTCAATGGTTTATGTAATTTATTTTTTCAAATCATACATCAACAGTTATTGACGGAAAATTAATTTTTTTTAATGAGACACCCAGTATATTTCTGCATATTACAATAGAACTTAAAATTAACATTTCAAAAATGTAGTACACTTGACGTTTTACTAGAGTCATCTCTGAAATTCAGAGCTTTCAAGTTTATTCATGTAGACTTCGAAACGCACACTATGAACAAGTAGGCTTTGGGCGAAGCGGCGATAAAACAGGAAGCAAGTGTTCACTAGTAGCTATCAATGGTTAGGAAAGCTGTTGACAGCAGTACTTAAAACTCATAGTTTCAGTAAAGCTGATAACAATTTATACTATATTTACACTAATAAATAAAACTAAAACAATAATAATAATAATAAAGAACAAAATACTTCTTTAGAAGAAGTGTTCAAAATGTCGAAAGTTTAAAAATTAGATCTTTCAACCTTCCCCAGAGGTAAAAGTCCATAGGCGTTAGGTCCGTGACCTGGCCGGCCAACGGTTGGGTCCTTGGTTGGCTATCCAATTATTGCCAAAATTTGCAGCCAAAAAATTGCAGATAATTGCAATTGTCTTGTGAGGCGAAACCCGGTCTTGCTGAAAATATATTTTCCTGAGCTCCGTTAGCGGCAATTCGTCAACAAGGGGTTCAATATGTTGCCTTAATATTTCTAAATACCTCTGAGAAGCTAGAGTGCCATTATAAATGACGGGGCTGATAATTCTACCCCTAAAAACACCTGCTCATACAATGAATCCAAATCTTCCTTGCCTTGTCTGCTTCACAATAGAAGGAGGTTTTTGTTGTGCCCAAGAATGAGATTTATAGCGGTTGAGAATACCGGCACTGCTGACATAAGCTTCATCTAGCCAAATACAATTTGATGAAAAATCAAGCACTTGGTTACAATTTTCCAGGAACCAGTGGCAAAAATCCATGCGGCGTTCAAAATCTCCTGGTCTGAGTTCATGAACTCTTCTGGGCCTGTATGGCTTGAATTTATACTTTTTCAAAATTCGCCTAACGTAAGTTCTTGGTAGGCCTGTTGTAATTTTTAAATTTCGCATTGACGTTTTCGCATTATTAGCAACAGCTCGTAAAACGACTATTTCTTTCTATTCCCTATCCCTAGTTGATGCATATGATTTTGGCCTCATCTTTTCAAATTGACCACCATCAATTAGGTTGTGTTGCAATCTTGCGAAAATGTCTCTAGAAGATTGCCTTCTATTTGGATACCTCACGCAATACAAATTGTTTGCTTCATCTTCATTTTCCCCGGTTAGTATAAAACAGACTATCATATCCCATTTTTCATAATTATCATACTTCATTGCAAATGTGTTTGAAAAATGAATAAAAACCACAAGTTGAAGAGCGCCTTTACTACTTATATCAAAATTTGACAGCTACTAGTGAACACTTGCTTCCTGTTTTATTGCCGCTTCGTCCAAAGCCTACTTTGTTCATAGTATGCGTTTCAAAGTCTACATGAATAAACTTGAAAGCTCTGAATTTCAGAGATGACTCTAGTAAAACGGCCAGTGTGCTACATTTTTGAAATGGTAATTTTAAGTTCTATCGTAATATGCAGAAATATACAGGGTGTCTCATTTAAAAAAATGATTTTTCCGTCAATAACTGTTGATGTATGATATGAAAAAATAAATGACTTAAACCATTGAATTCTACGTAAAAAAGTGCTTCGAAAATGTTTTCATAGAACCAAAGAATTTTGGACAGGAAAAAACATGCTGTAACTCAGAAACGATGACATATATCGATATGCGGTTTTCACCATTGAGTTTGTCATAAAAATTGAGCCTCAGACACCGCCATCAGTTTTCATCTATCTAGTTTAAAAACAGGACTTTCCCTTTAAAAGTGTCCAATTTGGCCCACCCTGTACTAATAAATTATAAAATGCTAATATTCAATCCCTTAGATATGAAAGCCTTACCATAAAACTTAATTATTGACCAATACTTTGTGAATTAGTTCCGCCAAAAAAAATTGCGTTTTACATGATCATACAAAAATCGTAATTTTACCAGTATATACTAGATATTAATAAATCTTCTGAAAGAAAATGAAAATTCTTTTAAAATGATCTATCAGGTTCTTATATATGAATTTTTATCTGTCCCAAATAAAAGAATATTCCAACAAAACTAAGATTACCTATTTTTATTAGCCAGTCGTGACACGTGTTATATTTACATCATTTTTTTATATACCGGTAAAATCACGATCTTTGAATGGCCCTGTATAACGCAGAACAAATTCGTTTATATGAAACTGATACACAAGATGTTCGTGAACTACTTCCAAAATTGCTGCTTTCCAGGAATCTAAATACCACGGTAATAATAATGCATTTAATTGGAACAAAAAAAGGAATATATTGAATTTCTCGGAAACCGTTGAAAATAGGTGTAGGGAAGCATTACAGAAGAATATTAGGAAAGTAGTAGCACAGCGAAAAATTCTATAATATACAGGGTGTCTCATTTGAAATATCAAAGTTGTTGCTTCTTTTCAGTAAAAGCGGCAACGCTTATTGTGAACTGAATATTTTGCATCGATAGAGCGAAGTCTATTATAAATTGTTTAGAATTTCAATTTCGCTCGTTTTTCGTAAACGTCTAAGGATGTTCTTTTATATATTTATATATATTGAGATGAAAGATGCTAGTTCCAGAATTAATTTTTTTATTATTTGTAAAAATATTATTATTGAATATTTGAATATTTTGAATACAATTACGAATGAACGTTATGGCGTTCATACGGTTATATAGAAGTAAGATGTATAGAAGAGATTTTATGTTTTCAGCTGATTGAAATAATATTTGAAGGACATATTTCAGTTATTTGCTATAAATGATTATCGCATAAATATACTAGTCATATTTCTAAGAATAACAACAAATGGACTGTGAAAATAAAGGTTAGCGAAAATTACTAGATCATTGAAATTAAATGAATAAGATTTCACTCTACCTAGTTATTCCACGAAAATTTCCTTCTTTATTCAGCAAATATTAATGTAGAATAACGCTCTAAATTTTGTTGTTCACTTCCACCCCTGTCTCATTGAACACAATGAGAAAGTATTATTGAAGAAGTTGCATTATGCTGAGACAAGTAATAATTTCGAAAAATTGTCCCGCAAAGCACTTTCTTCAAAAAGTCTCATTGAAACGTTCGTCATCTTCTGACCAATTAATAATTTTTTAATTTGAAGAATATTCAGTATACCTTTACAAAATGCAGTGGCTTGAAAATTTTGTTCCTATCAATTTTTCCTAATAGAACCAAACGTTGTCCCATGTAAATTATTTGATATGCAATATGCATTTTTAAAATTACCAGAAATTTTAGAAATGTTTATATTGTAGGTGCAGATTTATATTATATGCTTGTGATGTAATGATTTTTTTTTCAGCTAATATAGCCAGAAAATATATCATTCACTCATATTCTTTATCCGTGATGGCAATCTATCAAACTTGAATAACTCGTTACTTTTGGAAAAGTATTTGACGATAATTTGTTTTTTGTCTTCAATGGATTCCACTACTTCTTCATGAATATTTAACTAATGGTTAGCTGGAAATAATGTAGTTGCTTATTCCCCCATTATTTCATGATTTAATTCTGAGAAACTTCCAAATTTATTCGCATGTAATCTATCACAAAATCAAGTCTCAATTATTCCAGTTCCGACAGTTCCTGTATAAATTATGTTCTTAATTATTTCAAAAATACTAATCCAAGCAATAAATATATTGACGCTATAAATTTTATAAATACAACACTAATCGGCAAAGTAAATATGTCCTTCAAAGATTCAGTTTCCATTATTTCACTTCTGATATCAAATACTTAAACATTGTTAAATTAGTAAGTCAATAATGGGTGATGCATGTTCGTACATTCCTGTTACCAGTCTTATCATTATCATTATGGAAGTTTGAAGGCATGACCTTGTTTATATATATATATATATATATATATATATATATATATATATATATATATATATATATATATATATATATATATATATATATATATATAGGGTGTCCCACCGGGAAAGAACGCGATCTGTATATGGAAAACTACACATAGGAAACTTTTGAAAATTTGACAGTATACTAATGTCGATAGGGGCAACTCGACTAAAATATTTTCAAGATGGTGGCACTTCCGGTTATACCGGAAGTAGATACCAACTTGCTTATTTTAAATTGGATACCCTATATATTAATACATTTTTAGATTCTACGCAAGATTCTAGATAGATTTTATGTATTATGTCCTATACCTAAGTCTAAGCGTTTTTGACATATTTAGGTTTTTATGTCAAAAATGACGATTGCAAGCCCTAATATAATTATCAATTGTTCCTATAAGGATTCCCGTATTACTTACTTTAGGGTGCATTCCTTATTGAAAAAGACTTGTTTTAATAGATTTTGTATAGTATTTGGATAACTAATCATACAGGGTGTTCGAAAAAAAAGATCTAAAATGAGATTGAGAAAACTGACAAAAATCAATTTTTTCAAATGGAAACCCCCCATTTTTCTAGTTTTGTAGTATTTAGCATTTAAAAAGAAGGTAACTTTGTATGAAGTTATCTATACCTAAAATTTGAAGTTTTCGAAATATTGCCAATTTAATATTTTTATATGGCGATTTTGCATTTAATCGTTAAACAATTAGATCTAGGATAGCCACGATCGTAGTTGACATTTCAAATCATCGTAATGGCACCCCGGTTAAATTATACAAACGAAAATTATTTAAACTTTTAAGGCTTATCTAAATCATTTTCATTTAAATGCTGCTCTAATGAAAATATGGATAGCATAGGGATGATATTTGTGTTTCCGTAAAATTCTTAAAACTGACGATTTAGATAAGCCTGATTCTAATGCTATCTGCCTTGAAGATTTTGTTGGATATGCTTCAAAATATCCCAAAATTGCTATTTGAATATTTTCATTGTTAACAACTGGTTTCTTTTTGTACACTTATGCCTTTATGGATCCAAAATTCTTGAAGTTTTCTATAATTCGTTTAACAGTATTTGGTGATGGTTTTTGTTTATGAGGATATCGGGTCGTACATGTATCACATGTTCTTGAAATAATTTATCACATTGTCCATAAATAATAAAAAAGTTTAAATAATCTTCGTTTGTATAATTTAACCGGGGTGCCATTACGATGATTTGAAATGTCAAATACGATCGTGGCTATCCTAGATCTAATTGTTTAACGACTAAATGCAAAATCGCCATATAAAAATATTAAATTGGCAATATTTCGGAAACTTTAAATTTTAGGTATAGATAACTTCATACAAAGTTACCTTCTTTTTAAATGCTAAATACTACAAAATAAGAAAAATAGGGGGTTTCCATTTGAAAAAATTGATTTTTGTCAGTTTTCTCAATCTCATTTTAGATCTTTTTTTTCGAACACCCTGTATGATTAGTTATCCAAATACTATACAAAATCTATTAAAACAAGTCTTTTTCAATAAGGAATCCACCCCAAAGTAAGTAATATGGGAATCCTTATAGGAACAATTGATAATTATATTAGGGCTTGCAATCGTCATTTTTGACATTAAAACCTAAATATGTCAAAAACGCTTAGACTTAGGTATAGGACATAATAAATATAATATCTGTCTAGAATAATACATAAAATCTGTCTAGAATCTTGCGTAGAATCTAAAAATGTATTAATATATAGGGTATCCATTTTAAAATAAACAAGTTGGTATCTACTTCCGGTATAACCGGAAGTGCCACCATCTTGAAAATATTTTAGTCGAGTTTCCCCTATCAACATTAGTATAGTGTCAAATTTTCAAAAGTTTCCTATGTGTAGTTTTCCATATACAGATCGCGTTCTTTCCCGGTGGGACACCCTGTATATATATATATATATATATATATATATATATATATATTTGACATGTGTGAATGGAAATAAGTTATTGATTGACTCAAATGTGTTCAGTTTTCATGTAGATATGAATATTTTATTCACACAAAAATAAAACTGATGAAAGAAGTTGTTGCATTGCTAGCAAATTTCAAATTATATGTTGTTATCTAAATTTAAAGAAAAAAATGATTCATGCATTGTTAAAGCATCCAGTAGATGAATGGTCTATCTACATCTACATTAATGAATATAGATAGACATCAAATACTACTAATATTTACTAAATGGGTTGAAATCAAAAAAGCCTCCGTGAGCGACTCAATAACTCATCGAAAATATATGTTTTCGTCTACATCATTAGCAGTAGTTATTCATTCATCCTTATTAATTTTGGAGTAGGTATATACTAATCTTTAAAAACGATTCAATGTTCATCGATTATACGAAAACGGAAAGGAATATTTCGGTTATGTTCATCCTATATTGCTAGTTGTTAGCAATTGATGAAATCAATGGTAAAATATTTTTAGTTATTATCAAGCAATTCCAAGCGCTGCAAGTCATATAATATTTTCATGTAAAAACCAACTTAAACACTTCTACTTGGCTACATGTATATTATTATTTATTAAAAAAAATTAAGATCGGAGTAATAACAATATTGTAAAAAATAATCTTTATTTTTTATTTCAAAATTTTCATTATAATTTAATCATATATGGTTGAATCGTGTGCTCTTGTATTTCACCAAGGAAAGTAGTTCCGCTACCAACTTTTTGAAGTGTGAAATTTAATGACAGCTTGACAATTTTCAAAAGTAACAAAATTAAAAACGTTAATTTCGGCGAAAGTTGGAATCTTTAGGTTGATAGAGGTGTTGATGAATCATTGGGTACATTCAAATTCAAACTATTTACTCAACATGCTGCCAATTTGTAGTAGTGATTCAGATTTTTCAGAACACCTGTATATTATATCCTTTTCAAATAATTATTCTAAAGTGAATAGTCATGTCTCAAAGAACTGCAGTCGGCTGCTTAATTGTTAATAAAAATAAATTATTGACAATAAATTATATAAGTCATAATGACCTTCTGGTTCTGTGATAGCCACCTGTTTCCAAATGATAGCCTGAGGAGGAAGATGAAAATCGGTTTATGCTATTCAGGTAATATTTTTGTCGACACAAATGAATAAAAAATGATAGTCTACAAACAAATTATATTGGGAATATTCAACAATAGCATTCATTTGAGTAATCTGTATAATTACGTCCGACTGTCTCAGGTTTAAGTTTTCAACCTTGCAGAATTTTTATTATCAATAAAACCACATATAATCAAAGTTAAATTAGTATCGTTTTCTTCAAAAATAATATATGAAAATATTTATATATATATATATATATATATATATATATATATATATATATATATATATATATATATATATATATATATATATATCAGTGGCGGCTCGTGAGGTTTTGGTTTGAGGAGGCTACAAGAGGTGTTAAAAAATACACCATAGGCGAAAATTTTTAGGATTTCAAGGTCAACCGCCTTATAATTTAAAGAAAACCAAAGTAAAACAAGCACCCTAAGCTATTAATTTGTTTTCACTTTCGAGTGTCTACCTTGAGACCTACAACTCTTATTTACAATATTCACAAAAACTCTTCTCAGCCAATTAATCAATTCATCTATTCATCAATTTTTTTTTCTTTCGCAAAATAGGTACCTACCTACTTAACGAATTTGTTAACAGCTGGTGAGAGCAAATAAAAAGTTATTATATATTTTTGAAGATTAGCGGGATTCTGCGATCTTTAACGTTAGCAAAATGATCTATAATATCCTCATAAAATTTTTTGTCTTTCGCCAAAAGTTTTACCAATTCCTTTTCAATAGACAACAAACTAATATTTTTCAAACGATCCTGGCTCATTGAATTCCGCAAATAAGTTTTAATTCTCTTAAGAGTGGAAAACGAGCGCTCTACGGAAGCCGATGTCACCGGGATAGAAACAATTAGACATAAGAGTTTATAAACTTGGGGTAAATCTTGATTCAAATCATTATCAAAATGGTATTTAATAGTCCTCACATGATTTTCATTTTGCCCCAAAATTTCATTGTCATTATAAACAACACACAGTTCACTTTTTATGGCCACCTTATCAATTTCGTGAGTATGTATATTTCTGCACGAAATTCTGAAATTTTTTCCAAAAGAAACTTGAGCCGATTTCGTGAGTTACATCTGAAAACTTGTGCTGTAAGATTTGAAAAACTATTTCTGTTTGTTAAAAATTAATTTAAAGATGTTTAAAAAATATATAAATTCCTCATCTTGTAAGTAAGATATCAATCCGCGAGCTGTATTCAAAGTTACTTTATCGGTGAAAAATTCCTCACTTTCAACTAGGTATAGAATTAAATCGTCAAAACCTAAGCGGCCCCAAACAGAGACATTTTCACTAGTAAAAAGTAAACACTGCCAACAAAATAATTCATTTTTTACCTGTGATCCGGTTAGGCAAGGATGTCTCTCATAATTCCTTGTATTAAAACCGCGGTTTTGTTGTCTGTTACGCTGCACTAAACTGTTTAATTCAGGGGTAGGTTGCAATGTTTTTATCAAAACTTTATCCTCATAACTTAGTGCACTAAAGTTATGGGATAACAAATATTCCACTAAGTCACCATTGAAATTTTTGAAATTAACTTCAGTAACCAAACTCATTTTAATACAATACGCGAGCAATATAAGTAAACACGCTGCCATTAGTAACTACGATCACACTACGATTCAGCTTTTCAACGAATTCACTCGATGTCACGCGAAATTCTATAGTTGTGATTGGTCGACATTGTATTAGACTGGGTTCCTATCCGTGTTGCCATTTACATGTGTTTTGCTTTTCTATTGCAATGAAGTATTCATTCGGAGTATTTGCACCGTTGTTTGCTTTTCTGTGGCAGGCATAATGAACGTAAAGAATATACCTTTCTAAGCCTTCCGCAGCGTTGCCACAAATCTTGAAATGAATTAAATGCAGTAAATGTAAATACCTTCTATCTTAATTAATAAATTATATTATATAATGTAGGTTGAAAGGAAGGTAGGTGCATAAAATAATATGATTTTGATTAATATGAATATGCTGAATGCTGACTATTCAATATAATATATATATTAGTGATACACGGAATATTATTGAGGAGGCTTAGCCTCCCTAGCCTCCTTTGACTAGCCGCCCCTGATATATATATATATATATATATATATATATATATATATATATATATATATATATATATATATATATATATATATATATATATATATATATATATATACATTTACATGTATATGCTTTTTCTTTGACATATGTAATTAAACTCCCTCATTCAAATAAAAATCAAATAGTTATTTAAAATAAAGTGAATGCAAATGAGTTTCCGAAACTGTCATAATCATAAAAATTTATTATTTAAATGGTCTATGTATGAATGTGGTCTGAATAAAATACTCCTATTTAATGATATTGTTTCTTGCATCGCCAAATCGAAATAAAACAAATATATGAAATATAGCAGTATTTCAACTACGTAGTAAACATTAGGGATTGCAACATTTTAGTTTCTAGTAGTACGCTTCGATCTCATTAAATTTGTGTACTAACCGTCATGGAACTGGATTTTGTACGAACATGGGCCTTTTTTTAATAAGCATACAATGTTCTATACAGTTATGATGTTAGCAGAATCAAGACTGTCACCAGACCTGGATATATCCCGTGTTGGCACAAGAATTATGGATGAATTGGTCAAACCTATGACTGAAGTGCAAGTAGATGATACAGAATTTGCTTGTTTGAAAGCTATCGTCTTCTTTGACCCAAGTGAGTACTATAGGCATTACATTGATTGACAACATACAACAAAAAAACAATTATACTTTATAATATTGAACTAGCACACTAAATGTAAATCAAATCAAATAAATTTACACTAAATTGAAAAGTGAAAACCCAGGAGTAGAAATATCATTTTTTGTTTATTGTGTTCATTGTCGAAATTGTGAAAAATCATATATCGGACAAACTACACAAAATTTAAAACAAACTAATCCTTTAAAATGCTAACGCATATACTTGGCAAACACAATACTAATTAACAATTAACCATCACTCCAAAAAATAATTTCAGTTATATGTTTTACACAGTCTCCATCTTCACTGTCATTGTAACCATTCAATGAGATGAAGTACCTATTTTTGAACATAGTTATCTACTTTTAGATATTAGAAATAATAACAATATTAAAAAATAGTTATTTACATTACAACTAATACTTATTAGTCAAGGAGACAGATTGCGAGAGAGAACACTTGCCTCCTGATTTATGTATTATATTTTTGTTCTCCAGTTTTCCGAAATTGAAAAAAACTCTATCGCAGCAAGTTGCAATAAATAAGCAGCTTTTCATAACGTATCCAGTTTGAAAAATCTATTTATTCAATTAAATTTTTTTTCCCTAATTCAAACCAGTTTTCCATCTATTAAGATCACCAGCTTTCAACCCTACTGTTCAATACTGAGATTTCTATCTTGTAAACAAGATTCATTTCCTCCTCTGTGGTTCAACCCCCTAACTGATTCGTACCACATCCAATCCTCTCCAAGACCACATGATAAACTATCTGCCTACCAAATTTCGACCCTATTTCTCTAAAATTGCGCCTTCTATCATGCAAACAAGATTTATTTCCTCCCCCGGTAGGTCAGCCCCAACCAATTCGTACCAAAACCAATCCCAAAATATCATACGAAACTACCTACTTACAAACTTTCAACCCTAGAGCTCCAAATTGCGCCATTTATTCTGTTCAAGTTCACACTACATTACGAGGTATGGCAATTTGAAACCCGGAATCGGCCGATATCTCCCGAACTAAACACACCAGCCGGCGCGTTCTGGTCTCGTTCGAAAGAGGGGACTCTTCAGTAGTACCAGTTAAATTTTGAACGCGGTATCACGTTTAGTTTGTGTTTCCCGCGTGTTTTTGTAAAGCACGGTTATTTCTATACGTCGCGGAAAATGAGTGACCTAATTAAGAGGCAACGCGCGGTTATCGAATTTTTGGTTAAAAACAAACGAAACCTCCGCGGAAATCTTCGTAAACTTAAAGAACGTGTATGGAGATGATTCTCTATCGAAAACTGCCGTGTTCGAGTGGGCAAAGCGGTTCAGGGAGGGACGTGTTTCGATAGAGGACGATCCGAGGCCGGGCGCAGCCGTCATCTCTCGTACCCCCACCAATGTCGATCGTATCCGCACGTTGGTAACATCAGACCGTCGGTTAACACTCCGAGAGTTGTCCTACAAGTTAAATATCAATAAGGAAACCATTAGGCAGATTTTACACGAGGAGCTAGACATGAGAAAGATTTGTGCAAAGATGCTGCCGAAAATGCTCACGTTTGGACCAAAAACACCTTCGAATGTCCATCTGCAGTGACCTTTTAGAGAAAAATTGAGACAGATGGGAGGGACTGGATGAGTACTGTGGTAACCGGAGATGAATCTTGGATATTCGAGTACGATCCCGAAACGCGTAGACAGAGTCAGCAGTGGGTGGAACGCGGGGGGGAGCGCCGAAGGAAAGCCAGGATGTCCAAATCGAAATGAAGTCCATGCTCGTAATTTTTCTTTGATATCAAAGGCGTAATTCATCGGGAATACGTTCCAGAGGGACAAAACAGTGACCGGACTGTTACTACCAAGGTGTCCTTGAGCGGCTGAGGGCCCGTATTTTCCGCGTGAGGCCCGAAACTCGCCGGAGAATGGTTGGCTCTTGCATCATGACAATGCACCTGCACATTCGTCGATACGAATTCGGCGAGTTTTTAGCCAAAAAAAGCATTCGCAACGTTGCCGCACCCCCCCTACCAGCCCCGACCTCGCTCCCTGCGACTTCTTCCTATTCCCAAAGATGAAGCAGTTACCTGAAGGGGACCCACCACGGCGGTGTGTACAGGAGGCGAAAGAAGCTGCGAGGGTGGCGCTGAACACCCTTAACTGAAGACGACTACCGTGGGTGCTTCGAGGCGTGGGGAGCGGAGGTGGAAAGCGGTGCGTGGAACTCCAAGGAGACTACTGTGAAGGATTATGATCGAAATTTCGCCGGAAAATTAATTTAGCTGCCCCTCGGAGCTCGATTTCCGGGTTTCAAATTGCCATACCTCGTATCACATTTATATATAGACTATATATATATATATATATATATATATATAATAATATATATAGATATATATATATATATATATATATACAGTGGCGTAGATAGGGGGGGGGATCAAGGGGATCAATCCCCCCCCATGAGCCTACGAAAATTATAATAGAATTGAATAAAAGTCTTCGTATCTACGTATTTAAGTATACATGAAATTTATTAAGCACTAGCACCTCTTTTGGCATTATGTATGTGCGATTATGTCAAAATCATGTAGATATGTTTTCGTGACGACTGTGCAATTGTGTGTGCAATATCTACTTATAATTTCAACATTATAATTAATCAAGAAATTGACTCGTTTTTCTAATTTTGGGTGAAGTAACTATTAGTTTTGAGCATATTCTATTCGAAGTTCAATTAGTAAGTTTAATCGGTCACTTTGAGCAAAAAAATTGTTTAAAAAAGTTGAAATGGGTCTAATAGAAAATTTTCATTTCGAAAGGAAGAAGTCAACCAAAATCACCTCGTACTTCTTCTCTTTATAAAATGTATACTATACTTACTAGTAAACAAAACTGCTCGAACTTTTGTTTAATGGTGTAGTATTATATCTAAAACACGAGCAGATTTGTTTAATAGTATAGGTAGTATAAAATTTGGAAAGAAAAGAAGTGCGAAGAGGTTTTGATTGACTTCTTCCTTGGTTAATAAAATTTTCCATGTCACACGCGTTTTTTGTTCCTAGTGACTGATTAAATTTCTGTTTACATAGAATATTTTCAATCAATATTTAATATTTCGAATATTTTTTGAGGTAGAGTAGGTATCAAAATATGAGTAACTTTTGGCTTTGAAAATTTAATTACTCCATAACATTTTGAAGTAAATAAAAATTTTCTGTGATAGCGTTCAATCCATTTCTGGACTTGGAGAAAGATTTACTAATCATGAGAATATAGTCTAGGCAACAAGTGCTTTTTTTGTTCAATTTTGTTCATGAGTCTCCTCGGAAAAATATGAACAAGGTGTCATTCGATTCGAAAGAGCATGAAGATATTTTTAGAAAAAATTTAAGTTCCGTTCTTGAAAATTGTAAAACTTATAATGAATTTACGGAAAGAAAAAATTATCTCAAAAACTAATTGATATTTTTGATATCTAAATACATAACAAAAAAGGAAATTTTCTAAAAGAAAGTCTCCCGGAACTGTAGGATTAATATTTATAGTTTTCTCAGAGTAAAAATACGGCCGACAGCGGGTAGTATGGCTTGCGAAAGTAGCGCCCATTTGGGACACTTTAACAATAAACATTGTTCAACTATATTAAATATTCAATTAAGGAATGAAAAATTTCAGGTTCTTACTGGATAGGTAAATGAACAATAATCCAGTGACAAAACATTCTTATCGCGATTTTTCAATTGGTTATGCAATAGTTTTTTGCTGCTTGAACAAGAACATTGCAAGTGTAATAACTGTTAAACTATAGATCTGATACTTTTTTCCTTCCTTGGAGCTAATTTCAAAAAAATGCAGAATAGATTCCTGTTAAAAAAATTTAAATTTTCAGTTTTTTATTAACAATTTACGCACTTTAATTAATCAGTAATAAACAACGCATTTGTTTATAATAATTTTTCAAACAATAGGAGATGAATATTGAAAAAACCATTTCCATGTAGCTTCCGATAATAAAAAACGGATCATTAAAATTATGAAAAAAAATTAATTTTGATTTTGCAAAACTATACCTACGTAAATTGTCAATAAACAACTGAAAAATTGAAATTTTTTCAATGGGAATTTACTCTGAAGCCTTATAATAATAGCTCCAAGAATGAAAAATAATTTCAGACCCATAGTGAACATTTATCACACTTACAATTTTCATGTTCAAGTACCAAAAAATTGTTAATTAACTATTGCATAACTAATTCAAAAATCGCTATTATCGCTTGATTATTGCTCATTCACCGATTTAGTAACTGTCTGAATTTTTCATTCCTTAATTTTCATATTTAAAATGGAAAAATAATTGTTGAAGTGCCCTAAATGGGCGTGACTTGCCCAAACCAAATTACCCGTTTTCGGCCATATTTTTACCTATCTGAGAAAATTATGAATATTGATCCTACAGTTCCAGTAGTTGGGTCTTTTTTTTTGGGAAATTTCCTCTTCTTTTCGAATCTTTCTTCATATTTCAAAAATCTCAATTAATTTTTAACATATTGGCAAAGAACCAACCCCCCTTTTTTTCAGTATATTGTTTACTTTCACAATTTTCGCGAGAGAATTTTTATTTTTCTCAAAAAGGTCTATATGCTATTACGAATCAAATGACACCTTGCTCATATTTTTCCGAGACTGCTGAAAAAAGTTGAACAAAAAAGTACTTTTTGACTAGACTAAATATATTAGAAAGATTTTCGATGTTTTTCAAGCATGATTTATACGAAATTGACAAAGCATTGATAAATTCATCAAAACTGATAAGTTTTATCAAAAATTTCTTACTGCCACACCTGCTGTTCTCGTAACTTGAAAGTGTGGAAGAAATATTTAATTCGTGAAGGCGATGTTAAGCCTAAAAATTCAATAATAGAGCTTGATGATTGCCTAGAAATTTTTTTTTCGAATATCAATATGTTGTTCAGAATATTAGCTATGCTGTCGGTATCGACGTTTGAAGCGAATACAAACGATTTAAAGGAGCACGATAAAAGAAGTGGACTTGTAATGACCCTTCTGAATATATAAAATTCATTGCAAATTAAAAACTCATGTTTGTCTAATTTTTTGTTTTTGAAAGGTTTGGCTGCTCTGGCAATTCATCGTGAAATTGGAATCACAGTTGACGAAGTCATGAATGTCGAAAAACGCCGAAAACTAGATTTTCTTCTCTAATTTTCCAAAGAATATGTTCAATGATTTATATATCCAATTTAATATAACTCAATTTTTCACTAATTTTTGATAAATTTTTCCAATTCAAATAATTTGAATTTTTTGCAAATTAATTCAATTTGCTTATTTTGTACTATCTACATGGAAGATTATTTTTATCAACAAGAATAGAACTTTAGAAGAAAAACTTATGAAATTTTGCACTAAGTCATATCCCCCCCCATCGCAAAAAGCTATTTACGCCACTGTATATATATATATATATATATATATATATATATATATATATATATATATATATATATATATATATATATATATATATATATAAATATATATAAATATATATAAATTGAAATTTTGGTGCCAAACATCATGAACAGTCATGAAACGAAAAACTTTCTTGTTCCCAGGTCCCACTTTTGCTAAACGCATCCATTTTAAAAAGCAGGTTTTCAAAGTGAAAAGTTTGAGCAATCCAACTGATACTGACTGAACATTTGTTTGAAAATCAGTCATGTTAATGGACACTAGGATTTTTAATCTGTCATGCACACAAACAATAATTGAACATATCTTCCTAGGGAGGAAGGTAAATACGTTCTTCCCTAAAATTAGGTTTATAATGGAGTACTTACCGAGTAGGGAGTAAAAAAATTGTTTTTGAGATATTTTAGAAATATTAAGAATTCTCTGAAGGAGTTTTTTTCTTCAGTGACCTGCATATATATATATATATATATATATATATATATATATATATATACATATATATATATATATATATATATATATATATATATATATATATATATATATATATATGTATATATATATATATATATATATATATATATATATATATATATATATATATATATATAATATATATATATATATATATATATATATATATATATATATATATATATATATATATTTATTATACTCTTTATTCTTAAGCAAGAAATATATATGTGACCATTTCAGAATTTTCTTGGCAATAAGTATCATTTTTTCCAACGTTTGGGCCTTAGAAGGCATTTTTCAAGGACTTCGTAACACTGACACTCACTTCTTCAATTTTACACCACAGACTTCGAATTAATACACATTAACAATTGTTTTTAGTTTTTCACCAACCTTTTCATTATACTTTATTAGCGTATGGTGAACAAATGATGTTTGACTGAATCTCCAGTTCAACTAAGCTTTATTTTCAAGAAAAATCTGAATTGATCATCATATATATATATATTATATATATATAATATATATATATATTATATATATATATATATATATTATATATATATATATATATATATATATATATATATAATATATATATATATATATATATATATATATAATATATATATATATATATATATATATATTATATATATATATATATATATATATACGAGGATATATTGATATCTAGTTAGCCTAGACCAGTTCCCTGCATAAACAAAATATTGCGTTACCATAGCAACGAACAATAACTTATTAGAAGTGTCAGTGTTTTGACGTCAAAAAAGTAAATCAAAGAGTTACGCAATAAATTAAAAGAAAAAATATGTCCACCGAAATTGTGAAAATCGAAAAATTGGAGTATCGAGCCATCATCAAGTACCTGTGTTTAAAAGGGTTAAGAGGTGAGCTGATTTACGAAGATATGCTTAATACGCTTGGTGATCAATGTCCTTCGTATGCGACCGTGAAAAATTGGACTGCAAGCTTCAAAAGAGGTAAATTTTCGATTGAAGATGACCGATCGGGAAGGCCAGTTTCTGTGTCAGTCCCCGAAAATATCGATGCAGTTCATGACATGATTTTAACAGACCGTCGAATTGGTCTAAAACGGATATCTGAAGCACTGAATATTTCATACAAACGCGTACATCATATAGTTCACGTCAATTTGTACATGAGAAAAATTGCTGCAAAATGGATCCCCAAATGTTTGAATGTTGACCAAAAGCGTGCAAGGGTAGTAGCATCTCGTTCGATCTGTGCTCGATTTGAAAACGATGTAGACTTCTTAAACCGAATTGTTACTATGGATGAGACTTGGGTACATTTCTACGATCCAGAAACAAAGCAACAATCGATGGAATGGTGACACTCCGGTTCTCCAAGACCTAAGAAGTTTCGTGGCCAAAAATCTGCTGGAAAAGTTCTTGCTTCAGTTTTTTGGGATTGCCATGGAGTAATCATGATTGATTTCTTGGATAAGGGTAGAACAATAACTGGAGATTACTATTCGACATTACAGACCACTCTACGGGAAAAAAATTAGAGAGAAAAGACGCGGAAAGCTATCCAAAGGTGTTTGTTTTTGCAGGACAACGCCCTGCACACAAATCTCATGTTGCCATGCAAAAAATTCGTGATTTAGGTTTTGAATTACTAGAACACCCCCCTTATTCACCAGATTTGGCTCCGTCCGACTATCATCTCTTTCCTCAACTGAAAAAAAGTTTAAAAGGTCGTAAATTTTCTTCCTACGAGGAGGTAATAAAAGCTGTGGATGTCTGGTTTGCAGAGCAAGAAGAAACATTTTTTTGAAAGGTCTAGAGACGTTCGCTCTAATAAATGTATACAATTAATAGGAGAATATATTGAGTAATAAAATATTTTGACATTGAAATTTTGATTGGTTCTATAGTAGGCTAAGAATTTTTCAATATATCCTCGTATATATACATAAATTTTGATTTTTGATATTTCAAATGAGACACCCTGTATGTAATTTAATTTTTCGCTAAATTATTGCAGTATGATGCTTCTCTATACCTATTTTGAACGATTTCCGAGAAATTAATTGTTTATTATTGCAGCATTTGAATTCGCAGGAAGTTGCAATTTTGGTAATATGTAGATAACAATTATTTTGTCTATTAGTTCCGTCTAACGGAATTCGTTCGACATTGGACATGGTCGTTAAAAAAACGTGATTTTTACCAGTATACACAAAATGGTGTTAAGTAATTTTTTCCAAATAGAACAAACACCCAGTTTTCGAAATAAAAGCAAGTTTCTATAAAAATCGGATATATTAGGCAGTCATGAACATATTATGAGTACTTGACAGTGAATGCGTTAATAAAAAAACATTTACTCTTTAATTAACAGGAGTGTAACTTGACAAGAATATCCTCCCAATGAAATTTCGATGAAATTGTATACTATTCATGTTCAATATGACAAAATAATAGCAAAATAATGCAGAAAGTTCTTTAAAATGTTCCCTGATTTACAACCAGTGAACAAGAGAAAGTTTGGACTATTACCAAAATAATTTCATTATGGATAAAAACCGAAATCAAAACGATATTTACCGAAGTCTGTACCTACAAATGAAGACATCAATATAAATTAATGAGGCTTCAAAACTGAACAAAACAATTTTCAGTATGTTAAATAACCAAAATAGCAGGTTCTTCCTATAATTTTGTCACATTGACCATGAAAAATAAACAGTTTCATCAAAACTTCTTTTAGCTGAAATATTCTTCTCAAATTATACTAGTTGATTATCGCGACATTGTTTTATTTTGTTTTCTCACCGCAATGATTATCAAATTTTTATAATGACATGTTTCATGACTGTCTAGTACACTAGAATTAGCTTCTATTTCGGAAACTCATCTATTTAGGTATAGGAACCTGATATATCTTTTAGACGGTATTTTAATTGTCCTTCAGAAAAATTAGTAATAGAATGGGTGTTCGTGTTCCGTTTGAAAAATGCACTTCACGCCATTTTTTATATATCAAATCGGTGGAATCACTATTTCTGAGTGGCCCTGTACAACGCAGAAAAAATTCCGTTGTAGAAAATCAAAATAAAAGACATTTTTAAACTAAATTTAACTACGTTATGTACAAAAAATGAGGAATTCAATTCATTTCTCGGAAACCGTTGAACAAAAGCCATAACGAAGCGAAATATTAAATAAAATACAGGGTATTCCATTTTAAATATCAAAGATACTGCTCATTTTCAGCAGAAAAGCATTTTTGATCGATAGAAAGGACACGGAAACCTATCAAATGTTACGTTCTCCGCAAACTTCTAACCTGCCATCGACCCTGAGATACCCTGTATATATGTGCACTCATTGTTTTGGCCGTATTTTATATATAACAGATTCACATTCATTGTCTCTGACATATCTTTTTAGTAAATAGATCATATAGCACATAGAATGGATATCTCTCTTTTGCGGCTATCATTTTGAAGAACATCGCACTGGTAGAACTTTGTATATAGTATTGAATTTTTTCTTGTAAAAGTAAAGTGCAATTTTGTACGTCCTAAAGTCGTGAAACAAAGTAACATTTTTCCAGTTAGCAACACTTTTTCATGTTAGCAACACATACTACGTTTTTAACATACCAAGAAAATGTCAATTTTCACAGTTCACAGAATAAATCATATTCTAAATAATTGTTTGTATTTATTTCATTAAGATAAGATGAGATATTATTTTGAGTACAAGAAAAACTAACATGTTATACACATAAGAAAATCTAGTTCCAATTCGTAGGTATGTCGAAATATTATACATACCTACTCACTGGAAAAATCTTGCTTTTCTATTCTAGTATAATAATATGCTATATTCCATTCATATTGAGTTGCCATCAGAAAAATTTTACAAATTTGCTCCGTCTGTAACAATCATGTTCTAATTTCAGATGCCAAAGGACTAAGTGAGCCATCCCGTATCAAAAGTTTACGATATCAGATTCAAATTAATTTAGAGGACTATATCAGCGACAGACAATATGATAGCAGAGGAAGATTTGGGGAACTATTACTCACATTACCTGCTCTTCAGTCTATAACGTGGCAAATGATTGAGCAAATTCAGTTTGCGAAATTATTTGGAGTGGCTCATATAGATAATTTATTACAAGAGATGTTACTTGGAGGTAACTTCATATTGTGTATGTTTTATGTTCATTTATAGGGTAAATAACTAATGATTTGGGACAACTTCCTCGTGAGCATAGTAAAATGTAATTTCATTTTATATGATAAAGCTTGATATTAAGGGTTTTAAGCTAATTTCTTTTTTTCGATACATTGTTTGTGTTCTCATGGTCGCTTCAGGATCTTCTTCAACATCGCTACGCTCTTGTGTAAACCAAAACAGTAAATTTCGAAAATAAGATTTTGTTCAATCAGTCATACAATCAAACTATCAATTTCCCTTATCAGTAGTGATTACTCTGAACATATTGGATGTTATTGGTTCAGTAAATATTGTTTTATAGTGAATTCTGAATCGTCGATAAGCAACAAGTATTAGTCTTTGAAACAACTACTTTTGAAAATGCTAGTTGTAGTCTAATAGATCGGAAATTCTTATAGGATCGCATAGTGACCATTAGAACTTCTGATCAAGTACTATAATTCATAAAAAATTCAACCCAAATTGATTTTGTATCCAATTTATTCTACTTGGACTGTTTTCATCATGCTGCTGTGTTATTACTTCTGAAATCTACAGGCATGAGGATAGATTGCACAGAAGTGTCAATTGAAAGTTCCTGAAACTGATTTGATTAACGAAATGCATTTTCTGTACATGCAGGGAACATTTATTTTTTATGTAGTTATAAAAGCTTTTAGTACAACTGAATACATATTATTGGTCCGACGAACTCAAACATTTAATTGAGGCACACGTTATATTTTTTTGTAGTCACATATTATGAATAGATAAATTTTGAATGACCATATATTTCATTCGAA
>JARQZK010002925.1:222500-255000 GCA_030704885.1 Cynegetis impunctata | reverse complement strand
AATAAACTTGCAAAATATTTGAGACAGTCTGAGCAAGGAAGAACAACATAAATCTTTCAAAAAATACCAGTCACTTTGTGGACATCATCAAGGAAATAATAGATAAATCAGAAGATGAACTCGCAGGTAGGGATGTGGATACCATGTTTTCTAATTTTTCCCATTTAAGTAGCTCTTGTGATCATCAAAATCTGGAGAAAATCGCTTAAAATACTGTACTTGTGAAAGGAGTGACGCACCTTTTGAGCTGCCGCATCCTATGCTATTGTATTGAGGTACTAGTAGGACAGAAAATGGATTACCATCATATCCAAGGATGGCCAATATTTGCAAATAGTGTTTTAAATAATTCCAAGAACCAATTCTATAATTTATTGTCTAGACTTAAACTTAACTTAGGATATGTCGACGAAACCTTCGTTATTCAAGATGACTATACGGTATATTTCTTCAAATAGCTTCCGTCTGAGCAAGTCAGTATTCAATCAACAATCTGCAAACACCAAGAACGGCATCATCCATTTACCCGAGGGAATTAAACTTCAATTTATAGCTACGAACTTCTTCAAAAAATATTAAGAACGTGAAATTAGAATAAATCGACCAAATTAAGAATAACTATGCCCTACATGAAAGGAAACTTCGTAGATTCGCCAAAAATTCAATATTCAAACCTGAAACAACCCCTTTCAATTCGTCAACATCTTGAAAAAAACAAAGCATCTTAGGTATGAAGTCATGAAATGTTGTGTATATTATTGTTGAAACTAAAAGACATAAAATCGGTCTACATACTTTTAGTCCCTTATTGAAATCCCAGTCAATGTAATGGCAGTATGACGGTCGATTATCACTATCAATAATAAGTAATAAGTAGAACAAGCCAGACTTAGTTCCTTCTTTATTTTTTCGCTTTTATTGTTTGTGTTAACATTCATGAAATTATTTGTTCAAATTTCATATTCCTCATTTGTTAGAATCTTCACAATTTGTCTGAGTGAATAATGTATATGTATAAAATGCGATAAATTAAATAGATCCATTTAAAAAACACATGGCCACTGCAAAGGAATGAAGTAACAGGCAGCTGTTTCAGCTTGGCAGTATCAAATAACAATCCATTGCAAAGTCTTAACTGTTAATATTCGATCGAACTACGTAGGTAGCGTGTTAAAAACATTCGATTTCGAAACGCTACATAGTTTTTTATTCTCAATTTTAGGGAAAAATGTTATTCTTGGTAAAAAGTTTTGATTGTTCAAAAACCCCATAAAATGAAATAAACTTCAAGTTTCTCAAAAGCTGTTTCATTTTATATTCAATTTCATGAATTTTTGCACTTATTTAGGAAATGTAATAATAATCTAGTGGGTGTATCGTATTTTTATTACTTTTTTAATCCATTCCTTGTAACTTGGTACATTCGGGTATTTTTCATTGAGCAAATTAATTGCGTACTTGTTAGTCCATTGAAATGTTACAGTTTTTTGGGCTAACCTTGCGTTTTTTAGAGGACGCAATTTTATTGTTGGGATGTGTGAGGGGGTCACTAGGACCTTAACTCCAAGTTTGTGGGGTTGCAACCCTTGTCCCGCGGCCGCAGTGTTTTCCGAGCCACAACTGCACCTGGTGGTAAACTCGGAGACTGTGTAAACAGGCTGCATCTTGTGTTGGAGGAAGCGATGACAAACTAAATGTGTTCTTGGTTACTTTCTCGGCGAAGCGTTTGTATCTCATGCTATCCAGTGAATCATCTTCATTACCGCCGTATAAAGCAACGAAGAAACGTTCGCCAACGAGAGTGAGCAAATTGGATCCACTTTTTCACTGATGAATAACAAGGTGCCGCTAGCTAACTCAGGATGTTTCTCCATAATTTTAATGAATTTTAGTTCACCCATGTTATAAGCTGCTGATGTAGTGTCAGACCCTGACAAAGCATAGAGAAACAGCAAATTCTCAGCCATAACGTCTCCATATATAAAACTTGAAGGGCTGTATAACTAGTCGGATGTCCGTCCTTTTGAAGGTTTTGAAAACAAAATGTTGGACTGTTTTCTTCCTAATGCCATGAGCAAGACAAGAATATCAATGTCCTCTGCTACGATATTCACGGTATCATAGGATTGGGACGCAGCAAGCGCAGAATAGACGATTGCTGTATGTGCATCTGATTCAGCGTGGTCAACACAAAAACCCACCTCTGATAGTGCAGTTTTCAGAATGTCTATGAAGTTTGCTTTGTTCTTTTCACTACCAATAAATTTTCCTTGGGATATTGCTGTTGATTGATCCTTTTTTGTGTGATGCATACGTTCCCACGACTTTGTTTGTGAATGTACAGTCGCGTTAGAAATTATTGTAAAAAACAATAAGAATATTTCAAGTTGTATAGTAAGAAAAAAAAGGTCATTTTTAGGTAGTTGATTATATATAAATGTTGAGAGTATTAAAAATGATTTATGAAAATAAAAAAAACAAGGCAGACGTTTCATAGTTACCGGATTATTGCGAGTAGTAAGAACCTAGTCGACTTTGGAGCGCTCTGGAACGACCATAAATTCCTCAAATCCAAAAAAATTGTAGATGAAGATGTTGGTTGGAAAATGCTCTATAAGATTGGTCTGGGGTCATTTGGTCGTGAAATAAAAAATGAAGCAGTTATATAACACGAAAGAAAATTTGTTGGTGAATTTTCTCATATTTTTGTTGATAACTTTTTTATTTATCATTTTATTGAAAAAAGTTAAATAAACAAAATTGTAGACTAAGCGATTTGCTACAAATTATGTCTTGACAACATTTTTGTGTGATGCATAGTTCGGGAGATATAGCGAAAAGGGTGTTTGCACCTCTTTTTCTAATATGGCGGCCGCGGGACAAGGGTTGCAACCCCACAAACTTGGAGTTAAGCTCCTAGTGACCCCCCTCACACATCCCAACAATAAAATTGCGTCCTCTAAAAAACGCAAGGTCCAATGTAACTTTTCAATGGACTATGTACGAAACAGCTCCAATACCATAGCACTTCACAAGATATATTTCTTATGAAGACTTGGCATAGTTGAAAAAGAATGACAATTTGAATATTATTTATCGAAGTTGACAGCTACCTAGAAATATCGCAAAAGTCACTCACTAAAATATTATTAAATTTCCGAACTTAGTGCAAAAATTCAAGGGGTTTTACGTAAAATTGAATATAAAAAGAAGCAGGATTTGAAAAACTTGAAATCTGTTTCATTTTATGGGGTAAAATTGAGAATAAAAATGTTTTTCCTCATCCGTGGACACCCTATATATATATATATATATATATTAAAAATTAAATAATAAGAACACAACTTGTCTAAAAACCACAAAATGAAAATAAATTTTTATTCGACTAGTTTCGCCTGTTACAGCATTATCAAGACTTGATAATGCTGTAACAGGCGAAACTAGTCGAATAAAAAGTTATTTTCATTTTGTGGTTTTTAGACAAGTTCTTTTCTTATTATTTAATTTTTAATATAAATATGAACTACCACAGAGTTGATTCATCGTCCATCGAATTTATATATATATATATATATATATATATATATATATATATATATATATATATATATATATATATATATATATATATATATATATATATATATATATATATATATATATATATATATATATACACATATACATATATATGTGCGAGTATTTATAGTTTATTAATGAAGTAATGAGCAGTAACCAGTAAAAGGGTTAAATATTGAGAAGATGAACTAAAACAATAAATTGCAGAAAAAGCATATTCAGTTACAGGAATCTAAACTAAAGATAAGGTTGATTTTAATACCACTAAACTTGGCAATACCACATAACTCAGAAATTCAATAGTTTAATGTGAAATATGTTCTAGTATTTTTTATCAAAAATGACTTGCGATGTCATGAAAATGAGTTATATAATTTATATAGAAAGACTCAAAAATTATATACATGAAATCAAGTATTTTTAAGAATTCTTTTATTTTAAACGTTTAACTTTATTTGAAAAATATCAGAAATTAATCACATTGGTAATTAAATTACAAAATTCTAGAGATATTATTCAAGTGACTTTTGTTGTGTTAATTTCATGAATTATCGCAGAAAATTTTCTTGTCCTCGTTTTCTCTTCCTATGATTCAACACCATAGAAGCTGTTTCTATTGGTACTGCAGAATGTTCCAACCATGCATGCAGTTTCATTCTAGATTCTCTACCTTCTTTGAATAATATTCTTTCTAACGAATCCATCCTTTGGAAATCAATTGGATTATGCTCAGTGTTGTCTATCACATCCATTAGTTGTCTAAATCTAGTTGTGAAAGCCTGCAAAATAATTGGATAACAAATGAAATTTTAAATAATGATGTTGAAACACTTTGATTTTAAAAACTGATTGAAAATCTATTTTATATTACAACTCCATAACTTCTGTTCAAAAATTGAACTGCGTTTTATTAAACAAGTTGGCATCATTACGTGTTGACACTAAAAATAAAACTGTAGGCACATCTGAAGCATAATCCTTTATTTATGAAGGAGTGCTGTCAATTTTGAATGTTGGGCTCCGCTGCTTTCCATGGTATTAACAGCATACACTGAGAATAGCAGTGAACATGGAGAGTAAGAAGTATTAAATTCAAAATATAAGTTGCGAGACCAACTACATCAATTAAAATATTCATAGAAATTAATTAAAATTAAGTATAATTCATTAATTTCCATGGTTGCCATCTCTGTAAATATAACAAAGTTTAGATGAAAGATTTAATTCAAGTGATTTGGTTAGATAATATCCTGTTAATTTTCCCTAACACATTCCAGAGAAATGATAATCTGTATTTCATGCAACTATATGGAATACTACAAATTTTTTTTATGTTTCATTAGGTATGTATATATATATATATATATATATATATATATATATATATATATATATATATATATATATAAAAAAATATATATATATATATATATTATATATAATATATATATATATATATATATATAATATATATATATATATTATATATATATATATATATATATATATATATATTATATATAAATATATATTATATATATATATATATATATATATATATATATATATATATATATATATATATATATATATATATATATATATATCATGGAGAATATATAACTAATGAAACTTGAATTATCACAACACCATAAGCAATTGTTATTGATCACTTGTAGGTACCTGTATTTCAGAGAGAAATTTTAAATATTATTATGAAAGATTTTATGGCTTCAATGGGAACATCATTCTTAATTTGTGAAACAAAAGTCTCAAACTGTTTTGTTTTATTTAAGTAAATAATATTTAGAATGGAATGATTAATTCTTCCTACAGTTGTTCTTCACATACATAATTTTTTTGTTATGTGTAAGCAAGTTCATCAGTAGTAGTTGAAAGATAATTGAAAATGTTCACTTATGGTTTATAGCTATATAGTTTCACATATAGAAAATATAAACTTAATACAAAGAATTCTTCATTAGATCATTGAACTAATTTACATAGATTCAATAAGCATAGTTTCATTCAACTAAAGTATAGAACTCTCTTCATTTCACAAGTAGTTATAGATACAAAGTTTCTAATGCTCAGTCTAGTTAAATAAACTATTTCACATGGCAATAAAAAAATTATATTCAAAAATGAATATATAGCGCAAAATATGCAGTAGAAGCAAACTGAGTTACAGCAATATCATTATGAAGTAATTTTTAATCAATAAAACAATACTTTTTGCAAGTTTTATTCTTCATCACCAAATAAGCAGATATTTCGACAATTAAATTACAGGAGTATCAGTCCACTAACACAATAGATGTATTAGTCTGAGTAACGACGAAATACCTTGATCTGGCATTAGAGGATAATTCAAAAAGAATGTTTTTCAATGAAATTTAAAAATTTGGGGTAGGTATTGAAATCACACTTCAATATAATGAATATTGGAGAGTTCATTTATAATGTAATACATTTTCCATATGAAGTTATATATTGTAAGATTGATGAAGGTTGCTAAATGCAACTCATTAGAATATCAGTCGTACAACTCTAGTAGTTAATTTCTGATAAAATCACCAAAAGATTCACATCTTAAATCAAGTCTTTAATTTTCAGAGCTGCAGGAAGACATAAACCCAAAATTCAATATTTTTTTACATATTTACATACTTACACGATGATTATATTATGCTTATCCACACAAAATTAATATACTTAACTAGCAAAATTTAATGTAGTAATAAAAATGATCATCAGTTGAATACAATTTTTGATTAAATATATCGGTTAAAATTTTGCTTTTAAATCATTCTCAATAGTTATCTGTCATGTGAACTGTGCTATGACACAGTAGAATTCAACTTACATGTATCAATGTATCTGCAACATCACTTTTCCGATCAAATATTCTTACATATGATCCTAATTCAAAATAATATAAGTTAAATTTATGTAAATCCACAGCACTTGCATCCGCTTTTAATATTTCTCTATATCCTTCTTTATAAACTTTGGGCAACTCAGGGATAACTACAGGTTGCCTTCCAGTCCACAAATCTTGAACAAGCCATAAGGGCAACTCTAAAGCTGTACCTGAGTGTAAATCTTTTTCTTCAGAAGAAGGATTTAAATTACCTGAAAACAGTTAGTCATGCAATTATGTTATGATAATAATCTATAAATTTTGCCAAAATATTTTAGAGTTACTAACCAAGTTTTGGAACATTAACTGAAAATGTGCATGGTATTCTCTCCTGAGTGGCTAAAATATCGTCGATAGAAAAATAATTAGGAAAGTAAGAAGGTTGTAGTGTCATTCCCTAAGTATTAAGTGATTTTTCTATAGAGACCCAGTAATATCATTTACTGAATTATCCGTTAGCGTTAAATACCTGGTTTTGGGATTTTTATTGTTACTTGTTTTGTTATTTTGTTTGCAAGAATTTTGAACATTCAAACTATTTCAAACATTGGCCACAACACAAGACAAGAGAACATAGAGTTGGTAAATTAAGTAATATTATTATAACCTAAGCTAGCTCCAGACCACAGAAGTGCTCACCAGACGTCCGTTTTAATACGGACATGTACGTTTTTTCAGCTCTGTGTCCGTTAGTCCGTATTTTTCGTGAAATGTCCGTATTTTTCGCGTTTTTGACGAAAAAATAGGTTGCGCCTATAATTTTGCCGAAATAAGTTTTCAAACTTCACATTCAAAAGCGCCCGCGCTCGCAGTTTGTCTCGACACGTATAAAGGACGCGCTATAAGTTTAGCACGCATAATACTATAAAATTCCCTAGAAATATGCGACATAATTGCGTCTAGCTAGTTATTCGGTTTGTTATGTATATGCACACTGTCGCATACATAGCGCGTTTGTGTATTTCTATATATAAGTTAGATAACAGGTGAAAGTCTCCCAGTCCCAGTCAGGGCAGTCAGTTCGTAACAAAAGAACCAACTCGTACGAACGAGTATTCTTAATATTTTTCAAACGTTAATCACGATTTTTTTTTTTTTATCTCGAGGGACCTACAGTTTAACGCCGGTTCCGAACGGCCAATGGGCTTGTAAACGAAGTACATAACCCAACAATTTATCTTTATAAATAGAACCACTAAATTCCTGACATACACAACACCCAAGAGCAAGGTGGGACTCGAACCCACATCCTCGGCTTACAAGCGGTATACCTTACCGCTGGTCTACCGAGGCCTCCAATCACGATTAGATTAGTTGAGAGCTTTATTGTGAAAAAAAAGTGTACTTGTTGTTGCAGATCTTGCAAGTTCAGGTAATCGTATGGTCTGAATGTTTTTTACCGCAAAAATTCGGTAAATTACTAGGTCTAGCGTATAGATTTTCATTAAAGTTTGAAGAATTTAGCGAGCTTTTCGTAAAATCTCTAGGCTGTGCATTTTTCACTGTGAATCGTGTCGCTGTCTACTTGGATACATGGGGAAGCGTAGGTGAGGGGGAAGGGGATAACGAGAGAGTTGTCCGTTTTTTCCACTTCAGCCATCTGGTCACCCTATGCTCATAAACCATTGATTTAGTTTACTACGTCAATACTAGTGTTCTTTCGTACTGAACGAAGTGATTTTAATTAAAATAAGATAGATCAGTTTAAACGGTCGTTCTTTCGTTTTCAATCAGTTCCTTCCTCCACAACTTAAAAGTCATCGTAAGTAATTATTCTGAACGCAGATATATTTTAAATTTTTACACATATATGATGAAAATGAGCGTTTTCTTTCGGGCATTTAGTGAATGAATGTGCTGTGATTGCAAAATCACTCTCACTTCAATCAGATAAGTTCAGTCAGTTGTATCAGTACGAAAGAACACTAGTATTGTCATAGACTCATTTAAATATTGTTATAAACGAGGCTCCTTCGCGTACACACACCGGTGGCGCTATTCTTGACCGTTCGCAGATTTCAAGGTCGGGCGCATCTTACGTTTTCGCCAATGATATTTGTTGTGATATTGTTTGAATCATAGAAATCGATGTTTTACCAGTTTTATGACTCCGAAACGTATACGCAAGATGTTTGCGATCACCAAAGACCCCATCACACGTTGTAAAACACGCATTAACGCACATTCAGCGAATGGTCAAGAATACCAAAAACAAATATAATATTGAAAATAAAACTTCACAGTTTTTGATTTTCACTATATTTTGTTAACATAACAATTGTTTCGCCAATACACAGTGGCTTCTTCAGATGTATAAAACATACATATTTATTTATTTAGTATGACAAATATCATTGGCAGAATCGTAAGATGCGCACGACCTTGAAATCTGCGAACGGTCAAGAATAGCTTGATATTTCTCGTCTTCCTCTCACCGAAGGAGCTGTAAAACACTCAAAAAACACAAACAAGTTCAGCTGTAGCTGAAAATTACCTGCTTCCTCAGATGTATGGGTGGAAGATTGAGAACAACTGCCTGGTCCCAGTGCACAGTAAGTTAGCAGCTGCACCGGAAGATATTCTGAAAATGATTTTTTGCCAATGTACAAAAGACTGTGTTAGAGCGGTGTGTGGACGCAAAAAAGCAAACCCTAAATTTTCATCAGCATGCCAAAATTGTCAGGCGAACTGCCTGAGTGGGGTCCCTCAAGTGGATTCCGAAGATGAAGAAGAACAGGAGGATCCTATGACCTTTTCCCTGAAGGGGTCCGATTAAGAAGATATTGAGGAAGAAGAAGATGAAAACAAGGAGAAGGATGAAAATCCTTCCAACTAAAAGATAATACGTAATTGACTCAATGGAACCTACCGTTGTAATGTTTTATGTTCATTCTCTTTTCTATGTCAATAAACTTAGTTTTGATTCAATGGTTGTGATTTATAAAACTATTCCAATGTCTTATAGACACTCATATATGCACAAATATAGTTACAGCAACCTATTTTGCCATTAAAATGGTCTAGATCATCTTTAATTAAGTTAATGAACCTGGTCAGCGGACCCACAGGTATATATATTCTAAAATGATTATCTGTGCTATTCGGACTCCACTACTCACTATGTTAACATACTGGTGCATGTTCCAGCCAATACGAGAATGAGAATGGTGAGAAATTGAAAGTTGTCGCAAGACTTCAGATTTCACGCTGAAACGCTTAAATTTCTTTAATATTTGAACGAAAATAGGTAAGATAGTAGAATAATATAATAGTATATGAAAGAACTATGAGGTCGACATCTGCAGACACAATTGCGACAGCTGTTGTTTCGAACAGTTCCAAAGCCGTATCCACTATCAGAACGTTCACATCACTTTCTGCTTGAAGGGTCCTGATCCCATTGTTATCAAGCTTACCCTGAAGTATGTTGATGAGCCTGATTTTGCTGAACTTGTTCGACAGAAAATTTTCTTGTTTGATGTTTATATCGTTCTCTTCAGTGAAATGGATGCCAGCAGACTTGCTGAGTCGATAGCGCCTTTGCTGCTCTGCTATTTTCGTTCTTGAAGTTGATGAGGAATAGCTGTCAAAGACTACAGTAAATCTACTTCCGTGGCAGTTTTTCGTGATAAAGTGAATGTAGCTCTCGCAGATTGTCGATATCTTGAAATATTTTTGCCAATATTATGGTCAAAATACGGAGGAAAGACTTACCAACGCATTCTGTTAAATTTTTGGTGAACTACGTGTATAAGTCGGCATTCGGGCCGTCAATACGTAGACAGCGCTTAAGTCTGTGCGAATAGGTTTGAACTATTGAAGGAAAATAGATGAAAGAGTGAAGTAATATATATTATTGAAGGAAATTTAATGTTTTACAACCCTCTACTCGGCATTCATTTTTTCGGTGCATAGTTGAAGAGTTATTCGATCAAAAAGTTGGAAAAAATGTGAGGCAAAAATGTTTTTTTCCAAAATTACAGACTTTCAAGAGCAGATATCGCGAAAACTATACAGGATATCGAAAAACTTATCGAAGTAAAACTTTTAGCAAATTTAACCAGCTTTCACTTTGTATGGAATGGTCATTTAGCTAGGACGCATAGCTTCCGAGATTTAAGCGAAAAACCGAAAAATAAGACCTTGAAAGCCTCCTCTCTCCCCCGGCTCAAAGGCTACGGGCGGGGACTTTTAATATGTTCACCACCTAACTAGTCCAAACACAGTTACGAAGTCAAAAATTGTGTTCCTAACATTTCCCTCTATACCTTTTTTTTAACCATTCGTTGCCTGGACTACTTCTTCTGTGATCCATGAGGCTGTCTGTTAAATACACTTTCAAATGTTGTGGGGGTCATCCTAAAATGCGATTGAAACTGCTTGTCTGTAAAATTGGGTACAGTTTCCTCTGAAACCCCCATATTTTACTTAAATCGTTAGCTTCCTTATTTCCTTATTCACTTGAATCTTGAAAAAGAAATTCTTCAGCAAAACGCAGAGGCACATTCATAATCGCCATGGATACACAATTGATTTATTTATTTTAGTTTTTGATAATTCAGATTCAAAATTCGCACTGAGCGAGCACATAATGTTCGTTTTGAAATGAATTTTCCGAAGAACTTAATTATGCCGTCAGAAGCGCAAGCACTAAATCGGATTCGGATGGATGAATTCCAATAAATAATTGATCATCTGACTGAACTCATCAGTTAATTGTCGACTTGCTACAGTGGAAATTGGAAATGGTCATGTGTTTCATTCCTCCCAGTCACTAGTTTTTGTGGAAGGGCAGACCACTTTCGGGATCCTCCTCATTCAGCCGGATCAGAGGGATATTTGTAGGTGCATGGTGGGCCAATTCCTATGGTATTTGGAGGTTGAGGGTACTTTTAGCATAGATAGCGAAAAAAGAGTGAACATGTTCTGGGTTCGATTTTCGAGATGAGTTCAAATATGAAAACCGGTTTATGATACGTAAAGTCGTTTTCATTTGAATTTTTGAAAAGTCGCCATATGGTTTTATCATCAAAATTTTTGATTTCTTGAAGAGGTTATGTTTTTGTGTTTTACGGACCAAAACGTCAAGTTATATTCACTTTTTGAGATTCAACAGAAACTTGATATTTTTCTTATGGAACATGCCACATTTAATTTTTTTTCTTAAAATCTACAGAAAATTATCTGTTGTTTTTATTATAGGTAATAAATTTAAAAAAAAAAATACAATTAGATGAAACTATTTTATTTGAAAACACCTAAACGATACAAAACAAGATAATTATGTATTCTACCCTTAGATGTTCAAACTGGAGGTCAATATGGCGGAGACAGAAACGGCATCTCTTTTTAACGTTATTTGCTGCATTCAATATCAAAACAGGAGCCTTGCGCCTGAATGCTTGGTGAAGAGCATTTTTTAGTTCTTGTAAATTATTATTTTTATGACGATATACCTGTACTTAATCTTTTCCCCAACAAAAGTATCAGAGGGTGTTAGATCAGGTGATCTGGCTGGCCAGTAAATAGGTTCTTTATTTCCAGTCCAATTGGCACCAAACAGCGCATTTAACAAATCACTCATCTCACAAATGTTGTGAGGTGGAGCACCATGCTGCTGAAAAAAGCAATTAATTCCCCCTCTCTAAGGGAATCATCGCCTTGTCGCTGGTGAGAGTAACCAAATTTGTAGAGCATAAAATTTTCTATAAATTTTATTCGAAACTTCTTTCCGTGTTTAAGAGCTATAGCTTGATAAAACTTGCTCCTCGTAAATTATCAAACGAAATGTTGCTCGTTACTACAGAACGCAGAAGCAGAAAACATTTCGTATCGCATAAAATGGCATATTAAGATGTTCAGAAATTATTAATACTACTATTATTAATAATAATTAATGTTATTATTATTTGAATTTTTATTAAATTATTTTATTTTTTATTATATTATTTATAATATGAATTTATTTATAAATTTTTTTGCATTATGCACGGAGTGACAGACTCCCGGATCCGTGATTAGATTCATTGAGTTGAATAATAAAAATAATAATCATATTAAAACAATGGTTAAAAATAACAATTTACACATTTATTATAAAAAATAACGCATGACGCACGTTTCGGTAGAACTTCACCTTCTTCAGATGCTAATGGCAAACTAACTATGATTCTCTGTTATATCGAAAACAAGAAATGACAAATTATGTAGAAGGGGTAAATACAAAGATGGTTACAAATAATTATTAGAAAAGGAAAAACCAATTCTGAACTGCTAGTCATTCAGAATTGGTTTTTCCTTTTCTAATAATTATTTGTAACCATCTTTGTATTTACCCCTTCTACATAATTTGTCATTTCTTGTTTTCGATATAACAGAGAATCATAGTTAGTTTGCCATTAGCATCTGAAGAAGGTGAAGTTCCACCGAAACGTGCGTCATGCGTTATTTTTTATAATAAATGTGTAAATTGTTATTTTTAACCATTGTTTTAATATGTTTATTAATTTACACCAAGTATCGGCCCAATCAATCCAAAAAAAAATATAATAATAATAATAATAATGAGAAGAAAATAATGTGGTGATGACAGAAGAACAGAAAAGGGAAAAATACAGAGATTTTATGTTCGAGCTGAGGACACTATACCTAGGGCATAAAGTTAGGATGGTCGTACTAATCATAGGTTGTCTAGGCGGAATGAGAGCTAACTATGTGACAGAACTGAAAATTATTCCGGCATGCAAATCTCTGGCCGATATATTGACGCGCAGAATGCAGAAAGCAGTGTTGCTCGGATCACTTCGAGTCATCAGGTCCCATGAACTATAGAGGCCGCTTGCAGCTCATCTCTTTTGTTAAGGGACGCTGTAAGGGCAGGATGAAGAACTACTCCAAGGAATGTGTGAGAGGTTTTTTAGTGAGTAACCAGTAACATCCGGAGTCTCACACACACCCTGAGAATGCGTGCGGGATACTCTCAGGGTAGTCTATAAAAGATTTTTCCTCTCACACGGACGTAAAAAAAAAGAGAAGAAAAACGTGGAAGGAGATAACAGTGTTAAATTGCTGCAAAATTAATTTTTTGAAAAAAAAACAAACATTTATTTTTATAAAAAAAGTGGCGTTATTTTATTAAGCAAGCCTCATTTGTTTCGATGATGAAGGAAGACACTCATCACCTTGCAGATCTCCGTCTTCCGCCTCTGTAATAATAAGTGAAGAAGATGGATCGAAATTTGAGTCTTCATCAATTTCAACTTCGATGGCTTCCACTGGATCAGGACATTGTCGCACTACAATTAGAACAAAAAATTGAACATTTTAATTCAGCTTTTCGGCATCCACAGGCAGCCCCGCAATTTTTGGTGCACGTGCAAGAGATTATTTGTAGGAAATTTGACGGTGCGGGACCCATAGTAGTTCGAAATGGTTCAAGTCCGGTTGAAGTCCGCTTCCAACCCTATTTTTTCGGTTCATGGCACAATCCAAGCCAAGTTTCAACCTGTTGATAGACTCTGAAGGCATGGTAACGTGCCGTATCTCAGGTTAGAGGTAGAAGTGATAGATTAAGCTTTGTCTTACCCGCCAATTTCCCGAAACATTTGTATCGAAGAGAGTTAATAGACGCTTCAGATTCGTCACCTCCATACAGCGCAATAAAAAAACGTTCCTCAGCTTTAGCAGTTATGTTTTGGATCAACTCCACAGTCTTCAATAGAGAATCGTTTCAAAGTTGAAAGAACTTTGGTTTTCCCTATTTTATATACACAACGCACAAGTTTTCACTCCAAGTTGTAGTACAGAACACAGAACTGACGCAGCAACAAAAATTTCATTTTCACGGATAAAAATTTCAGATGAAATTCATAGTAAATTTTATGCTCTACAAATTTGGTTATTACCATTTTTAATGAATTATCAACCGCTAACTATATATTTAGGAATAAAAAAATTTAAAAAAATTTTGAGCGCTATAAATAAAAATCTATGCATTGTACAGAAAAAATTTTTCAATAAAAGTTGTAGAAAATGTTATTTTCTACGAAAATGGTTTCTACTATTTTTGTCGTAAGATGCACGGTTCATAGGCTAGGCATATTAGGATTTTCAGACACAAGTTTTGCTATAGTTTTGATTTTCTCACCCTTCATATTTTTTGGGTCGCTGAATACGAATTTGAAGTTTGCTGGCAAAAATTTTGCCCGGAACTTTGATTTTTGGGCACTTTTTGACCAAATTTTGGCACTTTTTTCAGTTTTCGGCCTATATCTCAGAAAGGAATAATTTTTTTGACAAACTCATTCTATACAAAATTGAGGCATAAAAAATTGCCTACATTGCTTACACGTAACGTTTTTTTGTAAGGCTAGCCGTTTTGCCACTAGAGCGCGCCCAAAAATTGCCATGTTTCCATATCTAGTGACATTCACCGTTTACGCGAAAATCGACCTTGCTGTGATACTCAACTGATGCAACAATTTATTACCCCGAGGCGAAGCTAAAGGGGTTATAGTCTCACAACAAAAAGTTGGGATCTGGTCCGATTTTAAAAATTTTTCCCCGCGAAGAATAAATAAATATAGCGTTTTTTAGATAGGCATTACGACATGCACATGCGCCGAGGGGTTTTATCATTCCTAGTGCTACGCAGTAGGATGTCCGGATTTTATTATTACATTGTACAATTTATATTATATAACAGTAGATTTCTCATAAAAAAGATTTTTTTTTTGGAAGACTCACCCAGTGATTCCCAATCACAGTGCCGCGGTATTTTTGTGTTCCGTATAATGCATATTAAAGAAAAAAAATCTATCCCCTATAAAAATACTGTTGTTTTTGTAGTACGTATTATTTTATTTTAAATTCAAAATTATTATTATAAACTATTTTACACAGTGTATTATAGGTAAGTAAACAACTTTTGAACTTATCTTTTCCTTCGAGTGCCGCCAAATTTTGAAATCGTTGAAATGTGCTGCGACAAAAAAAGGTTGACAATCAGCCGTTTTGCCGCTGGAGTGCTCCAGAAAAATATTTACGGACCCAGTATACCTTACATGAATTATGGATATAGGAAAAGTAATTAAAAAATTGATTCAAAGTTTCGGAAATTACGGATTCTGTATCATCCATGAAACAGTCACGAGCGATATACCTACTCTTTGACATCGTAAAATTGGGATCTGATGTCATCGCATATTATTTTGGCTGCTGCTTCCACTATTCGCAGCATCTCTTCCTCAGATCTACACTTCTGTTGGTAAAATGCGTCATTCAATATTTTCTCTCCTATATTTTTGAAACGAACCACAGTCCGCTCATTCTTTGAAAAGGTGAACAGTATATCATCGCCATACATCCCTTGAAGTCCAGCTTTCACTGTCCTTTGATCAGGTTTGTAGTCTCTTTTCATTTGTTCCATCAGTTCCTCCATTGAGAACTGACACTCATCATTACAATTTTCCATGTATGTGTATATATGCTGCATTACTACATCAATTGCCAGAGCACATGGTCCCCCTCTTTTCTGTTGCCCGTCTGTGTTTGGTGTTCGTTTTCCAATAAGTTCTATTCGGAACTTTTTATGATATTGCGCCTCATATGCAACCAAATCAGGTATATGCGTGCGTTCTTCATTACACTTTCTGTAAAACCATCAGCTAAATCGCGTACCTGTTATACAAAATTTCGCAAATCAGGAGTTGTTTTGGCTTCCGCCGCTAAAAATTGTTTGGTAATTGGTAATCCACATATGAAGCAGTTTGTTCTGAACGTACATTCGGGAGCTGTGGATCTGGTTTTTCTGGGTTTATGGGTCCCCACAAATTTCTTTTGTCTCTTAATGTGTGCGAAAATGGCTCGCCCATATGTGTATATTTTTCGACATCTATCGTCCACTCTGATAAAAGTTTTAAAATTTTCCCTCGTTCTGTAAACTCTTCATTTTATGGTGTATTTCTCTGAAGTGAGAAATGAATAGGCAAAAAGCATCAAATTTAACCATACCAGTTCTCGACTCCTCTCAATTTATCGCACATTGTACGATGTCTTTCCAATCTATCATCTTCTCTGTATTTTCTTTAGAGTAAGTCTTCATATTCAAATGGCTTCACAATTTCACTTGAAGCTAACATTGTTATGAAAACTCCAAAACTTTCATAATAACCCGTGTTCAAAGTTGGTTTTGAAGAGCCATGTTTTGACATCACACATAAGCTCAGTCTCTATGTAAGATCCCGATGACTGAATATCAGTGGGGGGACCTTTTAAGCATGCCGGAGGAGGATCCTGACTCTCAACAATAAAAGGACTCCATAACAATTTTTTTTCCTCTAAGATACGTTTCCAAAATTTGACGGCACACTTTAAGAATTTCGGGGCACACAAAAATACCGCGGCACAGTGATTGAGAATCACTGGGTGAGTCTTCCAAAAAAAGAAGTCATTTATGAGAAATTTACTGTTATATAAGATAAATTGTATAATGTAATAAATTGTTGTAACAGTTGAGTATCACAGCAAGGTCGATTTTCGCGTAAACGGTGAATGACAATAGATATGGAAATATGGCGATTTTAGAGCGCGCTCTAGCGGCAAAACGGTTAGCCTTACAAAAAAAATTTCATGTGAAAAATGTAGGCAATTTTGTCTGCCTGAATTTTGTATAGAATAAGTTTGTCATAAAAATGATTCCCTTTTGAGATATAGGCCGAAAACTGAAAAAAGTGCCAAAATTTGGTCGAAAAGTGCCCAAAAATCAGAGTTCCGGGCAAATTTTTGCCAGCAAACTTCAAATTCCCAAAAAACATAAAGGGTGAGAAAATCAGAACTATAGCAAAACTTGTTTCTGAGCCCTAATTTTTTGCTTATATGCCTAGCCTATCACGAGATATTCGATAAAATGTGTTTTCCAAGATGGCGGCTAACGCGACCATCCCCGCATGACGCCAACGTGGATTTATATTCAGAGGACACTCCTGAACATGATCCAACAGTCAAATTAATTCTGTAGAAGATTGCATTAGGAACAGTGTTTTTTTGCTCTGGCGCTTGGCCTATATGTTCGGCATTGCGATAGCGAGTAGTTAAGGCGACCACATTTTTAATTTTTAAATAATTTTTCCAGGCAGATGTTTTAAAGGAATTATGCTTAATTATCTTGAAAACGCTTGATAATATCGAATTGAAGCAGGAGACAAAATTAGCGGAAAAACCGCTATACATCTTTTATCCTTATAAAGACCCTCTGTAACGTCCCCAATAACCGAATACATAACATCAGCCACTGATTTTCCAGCGCGAAAACCAAACTGTTGCTCACTTCAAATATTATTCTGATCAAAAAATTCAACCACTTGACTTTTCAGACATTTTTCAAAAATCATTCCAAAATTATCGTTCACACAAATTGGTCTGTAGTTTGAAATTTTGGATCATTCTCCCCCTTTATAAATTGGAGTAATCATTGATGTTTTAAACTGACTGGGGACAACCCCTTTCAAGAAAATTGAATTTATGATATGTTTAAGGGGTTCTAATATATATATATATTGATGATTGTTTTTTTGTAATATCTGCTGTTATTCCGTCCATTCCTGGTGAACTAGTACTTTTTAGTGTGGATATATGCTTTATAAGCTCTGCATTTGTAACTAGATTTAAAAACATACTATTAGAATTCATCTATAATTTTTCTGAACAATTTGATTTATTAATAATTTTTACCATATTTAAGCCGATGTTGATGAAGTATTGATTACAGTAATTTGCCAGTGGATTGTTGTTCTCAAAGGCAACATTTTCGTCGTTAACAAGTTGTAATGTAGATTTTTTATTCGATTTTTCGTTAGTAGCATCGGAGATAAGTTTATGAACTTTTTTTATATTACCTTTGTTTTCTTCAATTTTCCTGTAATGATAATCATTTTTGGACTTTTTAGGTAATACATTTAGTCTGTTTCTATATGTTTTGTATTCACGTTCAAATTCTGGCGAGGAGCGTAATTTCCATTTATTTTTTAATTTATCTCTATGTTTCATTGAAACAATTAAACCTTCTGTTATCGAAGATTTGATCTTGAAATATTTTTTCTTATTCTTTATATGGGTTTTAGAATCCTCAATGTGTTTAGTAAACTTGCTCAAAAAGCGATCAGCAGCAATTTGACGGTCATGAAAATTTAAGACATCACTCCACTTTGTATTCCTGATTAAGGTCTGTAATTTATGTTTGTTAAACAAATGTAAGTAAAACCGGATAGTGGTCTGTGATGTGACATTTGAGGATAAATGATTCAAACCTTAAGCTTGATCTGCTATTAGATGAACTTTTAAGGAAAATGTGATCCAAGCATGATTCAGAATCGCGTGTAACACGGGTAGGATTCAAAATATAGAGAAGAAATTCATATTTAGCGAGTACGCATAAATATTTGTTCACATAAAAATCACTTTCATTTAATAAATCAACATTAACATCTCCAATCAACAATCCAATTTCAGCATTCAGTTGAGATTGGTCTAAAAACGTATCGAGTTCATCAATGAAATAAGTCTAGTTAAATAGTTGATGGAATCCGTCGTTACTACGTGATAATTTAACATGATTAACAAAACTAAATTTGAATTTACTACGTTTATTATCACAAAATATTTTGAAAAATATAACACTGCGATTGCAATTTCGGTCACTAGACCATCATCGGGCAGATTGAGTTAAGAAGTTCTTAACTATATGAAATAAGCAAATAAAGTAAAAATATTTTAAATTAAGAAATGCAAGATGATTATTTCAATATTGAAAGATAAATAATTTAATATAGATAAATAAAAAAAAATGAAATGGCGGAAAAATGAAATAAGGAATCAATTCAGATTTTCAAGATAATGCATTAATACGAAATAATTATATTTCTTCTCATAACTTACCGTCTATCAGACGCCACAGATACTTAATAAATTTTAATAAACTTCAATAAACTATTCGTTTAATAGATATTGACTATAATTTTAACACTTAATGATCTGGTATGTTCAACAACCATTTGCTAAAAGAAAGAACGATCCTGTACCTGTTAATTCGAGCTATCTCGAGACTTTCGCAATACGCATGTCATCCCGAACTGCGCGATTCTATTCATCTGTGACACACGGTACCTCGATTTAGTGGCGGCGGTTGAGCGGGGAATTGACACGTTACATGACTACTATTACCCGCAACGGACTACATGGAAAAAAATTATAACACAAACAAATACATATTTTGATTCGAAATGAGCATTACTTTATATTGATGATAAATCGTCTCAAATAACAAGGCTGAGTTTAGGTGGATTTAGGCATATTTCACAGCTTACCTTGTTAATTTGTTGCGACGTAAAATTACATCAAGTTGGCGCGAAAACTTCAAAAACTTACCGTGTATGAACGCCGCGTTCGGAATGACGACGCAGGGCGCTAGTCGGTCGCGGGCAATGAGAAGCGAGATGTAATACACTTCACACACGTGAAGGACTGTTCATGCTTTAGTTATGTGCCTGACCACCATTGCCCGCTGACCACCATTGCCCTCATCTTCCCTTATTATGCTTTGTTGTGTAATTATTATTTGACGAAACACAATTAATGCACACTTTCTTTCGTCTTGGACAGTATTTTTATTCATGTTCTTCACCACAATAGGGACATGCTAATTTATTTCTACAATTTTGCTTTTTTTATGGTAAAACTCCCGATAACGAGGAACTGATAAATCCTCGTAAACTGGACAGCGCTCCCACTCAACACATACCTTTTTCAGTTGCATCAACTGCTCAAAAGTTGATGCTGAACATTCTCCATAAACTGTTTTTTCTCCGTTTCCCTTTTTTTAATGAAAGGAGGTACCTAACATCAAAATCTTTCAATGTTTCGTTTTGTCCTAACCTTGAGTTCACAATTTCTTCCTTATTTAAATTCTGTTTAAGATTTCCTATTTTAACATGATATATATGTATAACAAAAACCAGACCTTGAATCTATTACACTTATTATCACAAAAATACTTTGAAAAATATAAATCTGCGATTGCAATTTACTAGACCATCATGATGAGTTAAGAACTGAATACATATAATTATAGATTTGCGCCCACGGGTGGGAAAGAATTATTGCAGGTATATAAATAGACAACAGGAACACATTTCAAGAAGGGCTAATAGAAGTGAATTTCCCAAATTGGTATTTTATATCAAATTATACGTATTCCGCAACGCAATACGTTAGAACGTTGTTTGATAATTTTTAAATTATAAAAAATTTTCCTTGTTCACTTTATGCAATGTATATAATATATATATATATATATATATATATATATATATATATATATATATATATATATATATATATATATATATATATATATATATATATATATATATATATATATGTATATATATATATATATATATATATATATTTGTATATATATATATATATATATATATATATATATATATATATATATATATATATATATATATATATATATATATATATATATATATATATATGTATATATATATATATATATATTATATACATTGCATAAAGTGAACAAGGAAAATGTCAAGTATATAGCTAATGAGGAAATAATTAAGTTTAAAAACATATTCTTCCATTAAATCGAATGGAATAATTCGCGAAGTAAATTCAACATTTGCGGAAAACTCGTCTGCTTCACATCCGGTTTAGAAGCAAGTCATCATTTTCTTTAGATCAATAGTCACGTACGCCAAAAGTATAAATATCGATACAAATTCAAAATCAATTCATTCTAATTCTGATCCTGATTCCATTACCAGCTATAGACTTCGAAGATTTGCTCCCGTGGAAAATGACTAGGTAAGATACATTAATCGCAATATTATTATTATTAAATTATTAATTTATTTTCTCTTGATAAACCTGATGATCCAGCTAATTAAATATGGTATTAACAGTTGATTTTATTTTATTTACCCCCAATTAGCTTTAGGAATCCCAATATAGGGCAAGTGCCACGAAATAAACGTGACAAGATGGTGGAGGCGCCTAAGCAGTTACCCCGGAAGATTAATTCTCCATAATTAATCTTGACCTGCATTATAGAAATTTTTCTTTTCCCCTTTTTCAGGTTAGTTTCCACGGATGATTTCTATATGATTATATTAAACTGAATTGAATATTCCTTTTTAAAACGAATCACCTATAATTTCAATTTAATAATTAATTTCTATAAATCTCTTTAGTGAAATATATTTAAAATGCAAACATTTGAGAATAACCATGGAGATTTCGTGCAAGTTTGTTTCTAAGCTCTATGGCCGACGATAAACTTTATCTGAGATTGTTTTCTGGGCAGTCGTGTGTCTTGCCATTAATTTGGAAGTGGTCACATAAGGTAATGTCAGGTTTTCGGAATATTGCATAGACAAATAACAATTTTTTTTTCTGAGCTCTATGTTCGACGATAAACTTTATCTGAGATTGTTTTCTGGGCAGTCGTGTGTCTTGCCATTAATTTGGAAGTGGTCACATAAGATTTAGTCAGGTTTTCGAAATATTGCATAGAGAAATGACAATTTCCATGACGGTTTCACTACCATTTTTTCTGAGCTGTGTGTTCGATTTTTCGATTTTTCTCTTAGAATATCATTATGTTAAAATTACCCATAAAAGAGGAAGCCAACATAAACTTTTCATTCATAAATAGTATGTTCTATTTTTTATCAGTTATTATAGCGTGTAATCCAATTTAAATAAAATCATATTGCTACATACCTCATACTTTGAGTAAAATAATACCTTACAACAGACCGTGTAGCCACCCCTTATAATATCACACATATTATTATATTTGAATTTCTTTTTTTTCTTCTCTGCGTATTTTTCTTTCAAATTTTTTTCAGGATAAATTTTATTTTATTTTCAGTTTCGAATATCTACAAGATATTAATATTGTACTAATATGTGTCTCATTTTAATTTGCCGAAAATGAGGTGTTCTTTTCAGCATGCATTGCGGACGAATGGGGAGGCGAATATTTCTCTTTCTTTTATTGTGAATTCTTTGGAACTGTTTGGATATCCACTACAAATTTTGGCCTGATCTCACACAGCCAAATCTAGAAAAAAAAAATCTAATATTATTTATTATCATCTATTTCTGATTTTAGAAAACGTCCTAACAGAAGACAAAGAATAAATATAAAAATAAAACGACTGCAGGCACGTCCAGCCGTACTGCCGAATAAACACCCCGACGGTCGTCCCAAAACCCCGGAACCACAAACGGACAAAGGCGAAACAAACAGTCAAAAAATCACGGAGCACATGAGACAACGGTTTGAAGAACTCTTCGTTCGACAAAATTGGCATTGATTTACTGGGGCCTTTTAGACGTAGTAAATCAGGTAATACCATGATAGTAGTAGCGACAGATTATGCAACAAGATGGGCGGAGACAGCAGCTTTACCATCAGGAAAAGCAGAACCAGTAGCAAAATTCATTCTGAGAAACATCATAACTAGACATGGATGCCCTCGATCTCTACTAAGCGACCGTGGCCAGACTTTCCGTTCCGATCTAGTAAGAGAACTGACAAAATGTATGGGTATTATCAATCAATACACAACTGCGTATCATCCTTCTTGTAACGGACTCACTGAGAGACTGAACAAGACACTTACAAACTGCTTATCCTTGTTTACCAACACAGCTCAGACAGATTGGGACGGCTTTCTACCACACGTTACTTTTGCCTATAACACATCTAGACAAGACACAACTAAGTTTTCGCCTTTTATGCTGGTGTACGCAAGAGATCCCGTCCTCCCAGTAGAAGCGAGCCTACAAAATCTCGTAAACCCTGTAAACTCCTCAGAACTGAGAGAAAGAGCGCTGAATATACGAAGTATGGCCGTCGAAAATATACAACTACGGCAGGCACTCGACAAAATTCGATTTGATTGCAAACATAGACACACCGAATTCAGTTCTGGAGATAAAGTAAAAGTTTTTACCCCCAAACGTATTAAAGGACGAAGCGAGAAACTATTACTCCGTTGGTTCGGACCTTACACGATCACGAAGAAATGTGGGGAAGTCAACTACGAAATTAAAAAAGGAACTCTCCCCCAGTCCAAGACAGAGATAGTACACATAAGCCGTATACTACCCTACAATGAACCATGGAGCCCCCCCCTGTTACCTTACACTACCTAGCATGGTTATGTGTACAAATATACAGTTTTTTTTGTGTGTACAGTTTTATCTTATAGGGAATGACCAAAACTGATATTAGTCTATATATTAATACTAATTCTTTCTGTTATACCTAGGTATCTATTGCCGTTGCTACTGTTGCCGTACACTACAGCAAACGTTGAAGTTAGCGCTGGAGCTTTCTGGCGGCCGCTGCCAAGCGTCGTAAGCTATGATGCTACTATACCAATGCTTTATCAAGGAAACTGGTTCAAAAACGAACCTATACAATTAGAAAAACGAGAAGGAGGCTGCAACGACTCCACACTCACCTGTCATTTCTTAAAACATATGGAAAGCCTGGAAACCGCCTTTCAAAGAGAATTCTTGGCATTGGAACAAAGTTGGAGCATTGATTTAATGAGAAACTGTACCCCAGGACCCAGCAACAAGATAAGAGGCAGAAGGGCCTTGGATTTCATTTCTGATGGGTTAAACTGGTGCTGTGGAGTCGCTACGCAACATAAGCTCGATTCACTAATTTCAGATGAACAATCACTATCTGATAAGATTTCAAAATTAAACCTCGGCCTCACCGACACCCTAAGTGTTCTAACGAGGACGTCGAAAAAATTTGGAGAATATGAAAAGATGACAGCAAAAGCATTTAACGACACACAATTTCATATCAACAAAATGAGCAACTACATAAATATTCTCAACCAGGACTTCAACAACATAGAAAAAGCTAACCTACACACAACAACCTCAATTTTTCAAAGGGAATTTATTAACTTGAAACACAGCATATCTATCGTCAGAGCCATGAGACAACAAGGTATACTGACCTCTTGTCGCCTGCACCAAATACCAATTACCATTTTGAACCCAAATATTTTAAAACACGATTTAGAATTACTAGAAAACGAACTATACAAGTTCGATCAGAGCCTCGCCATTCCCTTAATGGAAATCTCGAAATATTTTCAGTTACCTATCTGTGATTGCACCTTCTTAAAGTCAAAAATCGTCATTCATTTACGCATACCAGTTAACAACAGATCCAGAAAATGGCATCTATTTGAACTTATAAAAACACCATTTGCTTGGCGCGATCAAACTTGCATAATAGAACACGATACGGCCTTCCTAGCAATATCGGAGGAATCGGGAATACCAAATCAACAGGTAAGACAAATTTCAAGCATAAATTTACACAATTGTCGACCTTACCATAATAAACTGTGTTATCTACCTCGTTATTCTACCAACCCGGTACGAGGGACAGAGTGCGCAAAAAAATTATTTTTAGGGGCCTCCGTTGAAGAAATAAATTATCACTGCCCAATGCAATGCGTTAAGTCAACAACTACATCTATATCAGAAATAGATGAAGATGTTTACGTACTCACCCATCCAAAAAATGAAACAAAATTAATTTGCCCTAACATCACATTTAAATTACCCGACAATTCCTATCAACATCCCGGCGCCATAAAACTTAATATACCCTGCGATTGTAAGCTTTTTATCGCCGGCGAGGAAGTGATGTCCGAACGATTCCCCTGCCCCCAACTATTACCGCGTCAAGCGAAATTTACACATATTCTCCCCGCGGCCTGGTCTACCTTAAAATCTTTTGTACTTAACCCTAGGTCACCGAACTTTCCACGGTATAAAAACTTCAACGACTCTCTCAATGAAAACTGGGCTATTGAAATCCCACATTTGAACCTAACATCTACCAATGAAAATATTAAGGAAATTATGGGCCATGTTCAAGACAAACTAAAATATATATATGCTTCAACTTACGGGTTGCACAGCGATTCCATATTCCTCATCTGGAATATTGTACTCTCTATAATAACAGCATTTCTCTTATTTAGGGGTCAAAATAGGCTTCTTATGTTTCAGCATTTTCTACGCCCAGCAGTAGGTGAAGGTGGTCCAACAAAACATGACGCCTTCTTCATATTATTATGTATCGCTCTGAGCATCTTTATATTGTACATGTGCCTTAGAATATCATTAACATGTTGCAGGTACCTTAAAAACAAAAACAGGAATCAGGTTCACAACACAGACGAAAAAGAATTGAGATCAGCTACAAGCATCGAAATGGAGATTCCTCCAGAAATTTTAGTAAAGATAGAACAGGGAGAAGCAATTCGCTGTACTCTATCAAAGGAGAATCTGAATGCCTAAACAGCAAATGTTATCCTAACAATTAAATTAATCTAGCTAACTCTTAATTTTACGATTACTAATCTTGTTTCGGTACTAATACAAACTGTTAATATAAGTAGATAATCAAAAATAGTTAACTCAAACTTGATCCTCACTATAGTATCGTCGAAAAGGTGCACCTTACATAATTATTTATTATAGAAGTCATGACAGATATTTGAATTATTTATAAAAAATATTTATAAATACGAAGGAAGAACTGCCTCTAATGTGACTGATCATCACAATAAGATTTGTAGGGGCATTTCCTCCAAGTTGAACCCCGGGAGAATTATAAGAAATGAAGTTATGAAATAAGATAAGTTGAAATGAATTAATATGGGATATAATGAAGGTATATGAAATGATATGAAATAAAATGAAGTGTTATGAAATGATATGAAGTATGTGAAATGAGAAGATACAGTATGATACATGATTAAATTGAGGTCAAGTGAATTGGTACCAATGTATGAGTGAACACGAGAGTAGTTTGAATGTTATATTAACAGATCCCAAAGAGCGAAAGTTTACCGAAACAAAATTATGTGCACTGTTACAAAATGAATATCTGAGCACCCTGTGAAGAAAATAATTAAGCTATATACTTAGAGATACTTAGGCTAAATGTTATTCTAATATTGTAAATTATTACCGTTAATACCTGTTTTAGTTATTCATTCTGGGACTGAAAAAATTTTTAATTTTAATTTATTTTACATACACTGTGACGCAAAAGACATGAGAGATACCATGAGGCACATCAAAGTCAGCTGGCCCTTAAATTACTATGACACAAAATGGCAAACTTACCCCAACGTAGGAAAAATCCATCCTGTGAGCACTGCACAAACATGGCGCACCCACAAAGTAGTTGCCGCCCGTTAGACACTGGGACACCAACTAATGGAAAAGAACTTCATGTACACCATCTCGTTGTGCAAACAAATCAACGAACCATACACATACCCGAAGAACTGCCAGATCCCACATCGGCGAAGGATGAAAAAGGAAAATAAGTCACTTCCTTTACAACAATCCATACTCACATCACCTGTTCACCGACATCGCAGCATAGGAACGACTAAAACTAAATTGGAGGAAAGCAAACCTATACAAAAATGTGCGATACGCCGTAACCGGAGATGTACACCGACCAAGATAAAAATTCAACGGCACACTCCGGCACAGTAACTACGAGAAAACACATTCCTGTGTCAAAGTGTCAAGTAACGAAGTGCGGAGAAACCCTACGAGACAGTGCCGTACTATTGCATATTAAGTCATTCGTAGAAACTTTTTCGTGACCAGTGACGTACTATTAACTAAATCAGTTGTGCAGACATTAACTCGTATCTCGTATCTCATCTTTTATTTTTCGTGTTGTTGTTTTGTTTTCTACTTATATTATGTCACCATTATTGTATTTTGTATTTCAGTGTTTGTTATCGAAGCTTTTATGTATTTTTCTTGTATTTCTATATAATTTTGTGTGTATGTTTTAATCTCAGTTCGTTGTTTTATATTCACTTTGGAGGCCAAAGTGTCCACAGCGGGGGCAAATGTCAAGTATATAGCTAATGAGGAAATAATTAAGTTTAAAAACATATTCTTCCATTAAATCGAATGGAATAATTCGCGAAGTAAATTCAACATTTGCGGAAAACTCGTCTGCTTCACATCCGGTTTAGAAGCAAGTCATCATTTTCTTTAGATCAATAGTCACGTACGCCAAAAGTATAAATATCGATACAAATTCAAAATCAATATGTCACACTTAGTACACGAACACGTAAAAATTCCCCCCATTTTCGAACACCTCCAAAATCTCCAAGCTCGATACGCCCAACGTACATTGCACGGTCCCAACATCGAAGCCCGGGCGACGCTCATGACGCCGTGGCACCGTCGACGAAGAGTTCTCTGCAGAAGGCCAAAGAAAAGGTTTCCTTTCCCCCCTTCCAGAATCCTCCAAGTGCTTCAAGACCCTCCTGACGAAGTCCTCGACCACCTAGAGGACATACCACTCATAATTCGCTGACCCGAAAAGTGCGCGTAGTGCCGAAAGTGCGTGAAACGTCGATAGTGCGAGTAGTGCCGAAAGTGCGAGTAGTGCCGAAAGTGCGAGTAGTGTCGACAGTGCGCGAAAAATCAATCCGTCTCCGAAAAACCGAGTGCGGTTCGGTTAGTGCGCGAAACGTCAGCAAATAATGTATCTATTGTCAAACCATTTTGTAAATTTATATTATAAGTAAGAATATCAGTACATTGCGTGGGTAAAGGTTTTCTGTGGTTTACCTTACCATCTAATGTCAGTTGAAATATATTGACCTTGGACCGAATGGCACGTAATTAGCAAAAAAGTCGGCCGCAGCCGCATTCCCCGATAGGAAAATTAGGATTTTTTTATTAATATTGTAAATGTTAGAGAATAATTAAGTAAAGCCAGGGTTGAAGAAGGTTGTAAAACCTTATAACTTCCCACAATAAAATATTTAGCTAGATAACAAAAATGTACCCCATCCCCCCAAATAGTTGAATAAACGTATTTTCATTCATTCATTCATTCATTCAAAATCAATTCATTCTAATTCTGATCCTGATTCCATTACCAGCTATAGACTTCGAAGATTTGCTCCCGTGGAAAATGACTAGGTAAGATACATTAATCGCAATATTATTATTATTAAATTTTTAATTTATTTTCTCTTGATAAACCTGATGATCCAGCTAATTAAATATGGTATTAACAGTTGATTTTATTTTATTTACCCCCAATTAGCTTTAGGAATCCCAATATAGGGCAAGTGCCACGAAATAAACGTGACAATATATATACCTATATATATATATATATTTTGTCCTTGTCTCCCCATATTAATTTAGATATCTCATGTCTTTTCAAAGGTTTTGGAACATTTTGCCTCTCCACAGCTTCTGTTGATTGAGTTGGAGGGTTCAAATTTAGTACGTCGATTGAGTTTATGTTGAGGAAGTGAACTCTGTAGTTTCTAATTGATTTATTTCATCACTGCAATTTTCAAGCCTTGTGCGATATTTCACCCCTTCCACCACAGTGTTTCGGATGGTTAAAGAAAAACAAATATGACGAGAAAACAACACCTCGTGATGGATTTATGCTGCTCAAGCGTTCAATGTCATTTTGGATAATCGTTTCTGTAACATATAATGATCCACTATTATAGGATTATAATATTATAGACCAATATAGTTGATAAGAAGTGAAGAGAAGTTTAGGCGGAATAAATATTTGAATAACCAAGTACTGATAAATTTATATGCAACATACATAAACTAACCATATATATATCATTAGCGTTCCAAATTGATATCAAATTCAATAACCGTATAAATCCTTCGATTAGAAAATTATGGAGTAACTTCTGAAAACTTTTGATATGCTTGTTCCCTAGTCTGCTGAAATTGTGTTGCTGGATCCTAAGTCATCATTCGCTGAAAATTATTTGACAGGTTATCACGAACTTACCTATAGTTTAATGCTTGGGTGATGAAATTTACCTGGCAATATGTTCGTTGATATGAAATTATATGATAAAGGGGAAAACCATGATTCTGGTAAGAAGCGTAACCTCAGTATATTCTTATTTTTATTTTCAAATGGACTACGAAAAAGTAGCACTTTTTGAATAAAACTACATTTCGCAAACATATCATGAGTACTGAATACATTAAAGATTTGCAAAATAACAAGTAAGCTTCGCCATTATTTTGATACCGATATTCTAAAGTGAAATATCTTATGCGTGAAAATTCAGTCTGCGTATGATGGAGTTAACTAATCTCTGAAACCATCAAACAGATTTTCTCGAAAATAGGCTCATTCGAACCATGGGCGGGCCCGCCAGGATCATGTTCAAGTTGCGAAGCACTTTTCCAATTATTTTTCTAGTAATGTGCGATTTTCCACTTTTCACTTTGGAAAATTGACCCGAAGAATCGCATCAAAATTTTTGTAATAAGTTTCAAGAGTGAGCCGGTAAAAATTGTATTTTGTTTTTCACTTTTTATTCCACAAGGCTGAGGGTGGCCGGGTAGTAAATTTCAACTCGATATACAAATTGGTGACTGGAATAACAAAATCATATAGGAATCGGAAGTTGATCTAGCTCTAGGTACGAACCTTATCCGATGTTATGACCTGCGGAAAACAAAGGCTATGCTATAAGAAAACAAATTATATCTAAAATGGCAGAATTGAATAAAACCGAAACAAAATGAAGATAATGTATTGATGATAGTTTTTCAATTAACTTTAACTCAACACTACATTGTTGTATTGAGACCTTATCGAATCAATTCGTTGTTTTTTTGAGTATTAGCATTATTTAGTCGTATCTGCACTTGTGACTGAATTCTGCACTATTTGTCTAAAAGACCATGCTCTACTCTGTTCCTTGAAGAGTGCTGATGTATAAAATATTTCCTAACAATATTAATATGAAAACATATAATGGGAACAATGAATAAATATGCTATCACAACTTTCTGAAATATATGTATTATTATTATAAGGATTGTAGGAATCCTGTAGATAAATTTACTATATATATATATATATATATATATATATATATATATATATATATATATATATATATATATATATATATATATATATATATATATATACATAAATACGATAGGTAGAATTTCTTGTGCTATATTTTTATATATTTAAGGTGCAATTTTCTTGGGTTTAGAGCACAGTAAAACTTTAGGTATTCAGATTTTATTACTTGTTATCCTTGTAATCGACATATGTTTCGGCGTATATAAGCCTTTTTCAAGATTATAACTTAGGTATGGCTGGGACATTTACATTAGTTTACACATACATAGGCCAGACAACACAATATATAAAAGAAAGAATTAATGGCCACAAATATGCGAAGAATTCTACAGCTCTAAAGAAACATGAAATAACAAGAAACCATAGTTTCGACTTCGATAACTTTCAAATCCTACACAGAAAAACCAACAACAAAATAAGGACTTTTTTAGAAATGATATATCTTCAAAAAGAAAAAGACTCTATAAACGACAGAACCGATCTGAAAAATTTAACAAAAATTTACCATAGTATCCTTGAATGAGATAAAACCTATATTGAGATGACCTCTGTGATTGTAAACGGACAACATAATCGAAATGAAATAATAAACCAATACCATATTTATTTATTCGTACAAGCGCACAGATGGCATCTCAGGTGATCAATTAGAAAACTATATAGTCAAAAACAAAACAAAACAAATTAAAATTGACAGATCCAATGTATTTCATAGCGTTGTTATAAATAAGTTGATAATATGTAGATTACAGATAAACTAATGTAAATGTCCCAGCCATACCTATGTTATAATCTTGAAAAAGGCTTATATACGCCGAAACATATGTCGATTACAAGGATTACAAGTAATAAAATCTGAATACCTAAAGTTTTACTGTGCTCTAAACCCAAGAAACTTGCACCTTAAATATATATATATATATATATATATATATATATATATATATATATATATATATATATATATATATATATATATATATATATATATATATATATATATATATATACTTTAATTAGTTATTCTGATCCATCAATATACGAAAACATAGCAGATTAGGTATTTGTAAATTTTATAATCGATTCTCCACTTCACAAATATACTTGACCGATAATAAATGATCAATTCTAACTCCAATGTAAAATAGTTTTTACTTCAGACATTGAACTTATCCGTCTCTGAAACTTAATGTGCCGCTTTTTGAAAACATCACCTTTCTGAACACATATTAATACGCAATACGAAAGCTGACCTTGATAGTTTCACTGTTACTTATTGTTCCACTTTTAAGGCCTAGCTTTCACTGAAGATGTTGAATCACACTTAAATCATTGATACTTGTTGTGGGTGACATAATAAAATTCGGTTCAGCTAAGCTTGATTGTAGCTATAACAATCTGAATGCAGTCAGATAAATTGCATAACGTTATGATATATTGGGTAATCAATTACTCATTATGTCCTGCGTTATTTCTTCTCAGGTCTCCGCTTTTCCTGCAAATGGCGTAAGACGATAATCGGGACTTTGGGAGATGACAGAAATGCTTCCCAGTGAAATGTATGTGCCTAAACTAACAAAACGAAATACGCATGAAATCCTGAGCTAGCAAAATGTTCAAATATTTAGGTTCTTAAGGTTATGAAAAGAAAAATACAAATGGGGAATAAACTCTTCCACTCCTTTCTGTAGCAGTACCGTAAACACCCCATCCAATCCAGGGAATTTATACGACTGAAAGGTTTTTATTGCCCATTCAAGTTGATGTCTTGTGAATATTTTTCTAGCAGGATATTCTAATCCTACTTGCGGAAGTTCTTGTTTTGAGGAAAAGATTCTATCGTTCCTCTTCTGCTTCAGTATGTGACCTGTCTGGCTTCTTAAGCGACAATGTGGGGTTAGTTCATTCTCTGGCCATAACTTTCTGCA
>JARQZK010002925.1:125000-215000 GCA_030704885.1 Cynegetis impunctata | reverse complement strand
CACATTATCGATTTCCCCAATACAAGAACTATTGCTCCTGTCCGATCTTTCAAATCCCGAATTTTTCGTGAAGCTGTAGAAATAGAAAAACGTCCAAATTGTTTGAACACCAGAGATGACAGTCACAGACTCCCATCAGCATGGAAGCCGCTTCTCAGTGGTCGCCGTGTCACACCCAATCGGAGTGCATCCCGCACTGACACCGTGCGTGAATACCCCATTGACGTCAATACTACGTCATTAACTACGTCAATGGAGTACCCGCCCCCCTTCCCTATAAATACGGCCACGCGACGATCGGCCCGTCAGTTGACTCTGAAGAGTAGGCAGGTTGAGACTTCAGAGTTGACAGAAAGTAGTACGGTTAGTGGAGTAGGCAGGTTGAGACCACGCAATCGTATTATTTCCGATTCCTCCTAATTCGATTCGTGGAGTAGGCAGATTGAGGCCACGTATCTGAATAATTTTCCCTTCTAATTCTCCTGAAGATGGCTTCGCAAAAGGAGCCGAAACGTCGAGATTTTTCAAATCTTTTACGCGGTTCATCCCGAGAACCAAGTTTTTCAAATACTTCCGACCGCGGAAATCTTTCTGAACATATATATATATATATATATATATATATATATATATATATATATATATATATACATATAGATATATATATATATATATATATATATATATATATATATATATATTTTTTTTTTTTTACATACAAAAAATACATTATATGGTAGCCTCCTTCCATATAACGCCGTCACGTTAATTTTTATGGTACTTAGATTGTTGCCGATGGATGATAATCAACTTATAACTTAAAATATTGTGATATGGCGCTAAATAACGTTATAGAAATATTGGATATTTTTATTCTGGTAAGACCAAGACCACGGTTCATTTTTCATTTACAGTTAATATGTGCACATCACAATCTCAGAAATTCTTTGAAAAAAACATTCAACTTCAATTCACGTTCGCTGAGGTGTGCTGAAAAAAAAATTAGAGTTTCGAAAAAATGATAATTTCATCAATTTTCTTGAGATTTTTTTCTTCTATATGTATCTGGCAGATAACATACATTATCTGCCAGGTAAATGCACATTCATGTTTTCGTTTTACAGAAGGATATGTTTATATAGTACCTACATAATATGTTGATGTTGGTGTAATAGAAAATGTCCAATCGACGAACTAGTGGTCGGATTGGAGCACAATCTGTAAACCAATATAAATCATGTTAATAATAATAATAAGCTTTATTGATCCCAAAAAACTTACAGTTTATAAGAGGGATACACATAAATAAATAAATAATAAAAAAGGAAGATACAAGAAAAAATAAAATATAAATTAACATCAATAATTATATTTATAAATAAGGTTGGCCTTCATTGTGTGAAAAATTTTAATTTTTTTATTGAAAATATGTTTTTGAAAATAAATATTCGCTAATGGCGCCCAAATGTACCCGATCCCAAACGTACCTGCGCCCAAGTGTCTTCGCGCCTAAACGCCCGCGCCCAAATATATATATATATATATATATATATATATATATATATATATATATATATATATATATATATATACATAAATCACAACGGTTTGTTGTTTTTATAGGCTGTATTCATCATATCAACAAACATTCTACAAAAAGAGCAAATGCAACGGTTGGAACTATCGATGAAAAGGAATTTCTGGAACCTTCATAGCTGCGGACCTCTCGTCTATAATAATTTTTGGAAAGTTGCATATTCCTGTAAATCTTTATCATGGTTCCAAGTTCTTTTAGGGTACTTCAACGGAATTATGTTTTTACCAATTAAAACTGATAGAGTGGATATCCTTTTTTTTCTGATGGCACTGAAAAATATCAATATCACTGCGTATAAAGTATATCGATTCATATACTTTTCCACTCAAACATGGAGCTGTAGAGTAGCAATATCATATCCAAATCTTTATTTATATTATATGATTCATCTAAACTTTCAATATAAATTATTGATGATACATATTCAGATGTTTGAAAATAATAATGAGAAATATCAATCAGACGAACTGTATCAGGAATACATAAAAAGAAGAATGGTTTTCTGTATTTCTCATTACCAGAAACTAAAAGAGTAAGTATAATTTGAAGAAATTAACCATGACCTTAATTAATTTTTCCAGCTTTCGTCAAGAGTTGTATGAATTGATTTATTACCCATTATTTTTCTTAATGTGGGCTGGATTAGGAATATCAATGTTTATGGCTTATCTTCTGTTGGTTGTATGTATTAATTTAAAAAAGATATTTAAGTTAAGAATTCATACTTCAATTGATTAATTTTTTCAATTTTTGACAAAAAATATTTCAATGAAGAATTTGTTTACCTTTTATTTATATCAGTGAATTCGAATATTCTAATTTCAGGTTGAACAGAGAACCAATATACTTCCCCTTGCTGTAATGTGGACTACTGTAGCCCAAGGTGCCATCTATTTTTCATTGGTTGGTCAAATTTATTCCGACATGGTGAGCCTTCTAACTTTTTCAGTTAATTTATGAGAAATTTCAATTTATATGAACATATGAATATTTCCACTTTAGAACTAGAGAACAACGTTTCGATTATAGAGAAAACAATGAAATGAGTGATAAATGTTCCACTCTGACAATGAAAATTTTGCTTGAATATAATTAAAACAAGAAAGTGTAATTAATCATCGATTAAACCGTACGAAATAAATACCTATATTTCACAGAATTTCAGATAAAGCCATATATAATAATTTAACATTTTTCAAATTAGAAAATAATTAATAACTAGCCTCAGGATTTTCATCCAGAAAACCTTGAAAATATGATATGACTTTGATGGAAAGTTGTTTACTGTTCCAAACAGATGGAGAAAATAAAAATTACATAAAGTGAACAAGGAAAATTCTTTAATAATTTAAAAAATTATCAAACAACTTTCCAAGGAAGCTGGTTATACGTATTCAGCAACGCAAAATCTGCATTCACAATAGAACGGTGAATTATAGAAATTGTCAAGTCACCCCGACTCAAAATCTGCATACAGCTGGTTCGATCTTATTAGATCTCATCAGTGCAGCTTATTTTTCTCGGAGTGAATTAACAAATTTCTAATTGTTCCCCAATACAAATCGTGGTCAGTAACACTGACTGGATAACAATCCAGAGCGCCATCCCAACAATGATATTGGGAAACAACAATTCACCGCTTAGACTGAAAATGCAGAAATTCGTCGCTTAAACACGTACCTCCTGATATGAAGATATCTACTCTACGACAGTGGTGTATATGATTCCAAGGCACACTAACATAGTGATTAAAACCTTTGGATATACTCACGAGAGCGCGCTCCGAATATTCTAGTCGCTTAATACGCAAAATACAACAATCAAATCATGAAAAACATACTAGTCGACCATGGTCAATTTCATACATTACATAAAGTGAACAAGGAAAATTCTTTAATAATTTAAAAAATTATCAAACAACTTTCCAAGGAAGCTGAGTATACGTATTCAGCAACGCAAAATCGGAGCGCGCTCTCGTGAGTATATCCAAAGGTTTTAAATCACTATGTTAGTGTGCCTTGGAATCATATACACCACTGTTGTAGAGTAGATATCTTCATATCAGGAGGTACGTGTTCTCGCGACGAATTTCTGCATTTTCAGTATAAGCAGTGAATTGTTGTTTCCCAATATCTTTGGTGGGATGGCGCTCTGGATTGTTATCCAGCCAGTGTTACTGACCACGATTTGTATTGGGAAACAATTAGAAATTTGTTAATTCACTCCGAGTCAAGTAAGCTGCACTGATGAGATCTAATAAGATCGAAACAGCTGTATGCAGATTTTGAGTCGGGGTGACTTGACAATTTCTATAATTCACCGTTCGATTTTGAATGCAGATTTTGCGTTGCTGAATACGTATAACCAGCTTCCTTGGAAAGTTGTTTGATAATTTTTTAAATTATTAAAGAATTTTCCTTGTTCACTTTATGTAATGTATGAAATTGACCATGGTCGACTAGTATGTTTTTCATGATTTGAAAATAAAAATTTTCAGTATTCACAAAAAAAGTCATTTGGAAGCAAATTCATTGAAGATACGAATTTCATCTAGTAAAAGCTAGGAATGTAATAATGAATAAGGTGTTCTGAGAATATATCTGATTGAAAAAATTAAAACACTTAATCAGAAATTCGTATTATAAAAAATTGGGTCCAGATTGAATTAATAGCTATAATAACTTCCTACATGAATATGAAAAAAAATCAAACTTTTTAGTTGAATTGCGAAAAAAAGTAATAAATGCATCTTGATAGAAAACAATCAATACTATCTACATGAATCTAGAAAAACAAATGACCGATTTTTTTTTCAGGCAGACGAATTAATTAATCTGTTGAACAGATGTAAATGGTATCAATGGAGGGTTTCAAATAGAAAATTATATTTACTATTTCTGATGTATGCACAAAGAAATAAAACTCTCACTGGAGGAGGATATGTTCCAATGAATGTGACTTTCGCTATTTGGGTGGGATTTACATATTTTTACTATTTTTGATTTTTATTAATTCATTGTTATTTTCTTGCAGATCTTTCGCAAAACAGTATCTGCATTAACCTTCTTCAGGGCAGTACACCGATCACATTGAGAACATTTTAATTTCAGTTTTCTATCGATAATTTCTCTCACCAAAATTATGAAATATTTTTATTTATTTCAATTTATTGCTTATTTATATACTGCAATTTTTTAGAAGCAAAACTGAACTGTAGCTTCGGTACGCCGGACAGTATATAGATTCACACGTCTCACCTCTTAAAAAAAACATAATTTGATATATGAATAAAGAAAACTATGATTCAAAAGGTTTGTTCGTGACCCAAATATTTTTTATAATTGGTAAATAGTTGGAAAGGCCCTTTCCAACTATTTACCAATTATAAAAAAAGAAAACTATATTTGGAAATAGTTCTTGAAGAATAACATCTATGTTGATGCCATAATGGTATCTGAAAAATTGTAACGAGTGAGTGCGCCTTTAGTAATGTAACTTTCATTAATTAAGTTCAATTCCACATGGTAGTACTTGCATTAAAAAGAATATATATGAAGTGAATGCACACAGAAAAAAGATTGATAAATATTGCTGATTTTGGTAAATTAATATCAAAGTTGTTATGTAGGCATCATTCATTGTAACTTCTGTTTTCGAGTTATTATTTCATCGGAAGTAGATTTAACAAAATTCCCAAACGCACTATTTTTTTCAGAGATATCACAATGATTTAACAATAAATAGGGGGAATACCTTATTAATTATTCGATATAAATTGATATGTAATTTTTGTTGTTTTTTTTGTATGGATGGCTACCTGAAACCTACGTGGTTTGAAGGCCACCCAACTCCCTTGCAAGTTAACGATATACTAAGAGAATCAAGAAAAAAGGAGAACGATGAAGAATCAGAATTTGATTGTGATATCGGTACTTCTGACGAGTCAGAATCTGAATGACTTATCTAAATTTAAATTTGGTTATTTTCTATTGATGAATTTATGTATTAATAATAATGTTTTATTTGTCCTTTACCAGTATTTAATCCGCGCTTACACTATCGGAAAAATTTCCTTTTCAAATACGTACATTTTGAACGGAAAAACTTATTATTTCATAACTATGTATTGTCGCTGATGAGTTAATGTGTGATTGGAAGAAATTAGATAACGTTTTTAATATTCACACTAACTAATTTTCAAAACGAACTCGCTGCATCTTTGTCAGTCAAATTGAACTTTTCAACGCTTCTCTATCACTCTCAACACTCGTACAGAAAATTTAATATCTTCAATCTAGGCAACCATGGATTCAACAAACTTTTTGATGAGGCAACCTAATACGGTTGCATTGGGAATAAAATATGCTTTCATTTGCTATGTAATTCGATTAAATAACTTGAATGAGGGTATATGAACTATTTTTACTTACCTGTTTAAAAGCGGCAACCACATGGTTGCGCAGAGTGTAATGTAGGCAACCTGCATTTTTTGAAATTCTTAGGGTATATTCTTTCAGCTGATGCCCAACTAATTCATAAATAGCAAATTGGGAAAGTTGATCAAAAAAATTTGATTAAACATTTTATTGTTTAACATCATAGGCACGTGATTTAGCTAGGCAACCTATTTGCGATGTATCAATTCATACATTATTTAGCGTATTTTCCTTATTATCATTAAATAACAGATGAGGGTATATATTTCTAATAACGGATCTCGCACTACAACCTATACCTACGATTTAACGTGACGAAATCGAGTTTTAGATTTTTAAGTGTGAGTGAAGCATAGCCTAAGCGCTTCGCGATTTAGAGCCCTTTCAGACTTGGATACTGTATCCGAGATACGCGTATCCATGCGTTTATATGAACGTTTTCACACTGCATTCAGCACAGCATACCGTATCGCGATACTAAATTTCTGAATCTCGCTCATTCAGCCCCGGAGACAGTATCCGAATCCGGGATACCGAATTATCATTGTGGCTTATGGACCTCTTCAGACTTGCATACTTTTGCGATTCAAAAAGCACAATAGCATAGGTGTACAATATTTTTATTATTTATTAGTAGAAGTGAAGTGGAATAGAACGGTTTTTCGATTGTACCATGGAGAATAAAGTTTTTGATAACGAGAAATTTATATGTTTGGCAGAACCGAATTCTTGCATATGGGATACAAGTAATGAAAATCATTTCGACAGAAATATAAAACAAAAATGTTGGGTGGAAATTACAAAACAGATGTGCGAAAATTTTGAAGAAATGACAATTGTTCAACAAAATGAATATGGTAGGTATATTTATAAAAGTAATTATACAGTGCATTCAAAAAGGAATGCATAAATTCATTAGCTAAATAAATCAAATTATTATATTATTAAAAATTCTCGAAACAAGACGATTATTTGTCGAAAGCTTACTGATTTTTACAATAATCATCTCAAGATGGATAACAAAAATTAAATGAAATATTTCAATAATATTGTTTATTAGCGATGAATAATGAGTTTATTCGTTAATTTATATTGCTTTTAAGTTTTTACGGATTGCAGTGAAAACCCTTTAGTCAAGCGAATTGATGTTCAATTTGTATTAATCAGTGCACTACTATCTAGTAACTGTTCGCAAACTATCAAGTAAATTGTAAGTTACGGAAATAAATTATACATGGTACACTGTAGTTAGGGCCCAGAAATATAATATACCACAGCATAGCGCACTCTTCAATGTCCATTTCATAAAAAGCACTGATATTGTACTGATAAAATTTATTTACAAAACTATATTGTAACAAAAGTATCTTGACTGTATCTGGCCTAAATTCTGTATCTCGCATACAGTATCTCGGATACAGTATCCTAGTCTGAAAGGGCTCTTAGGCATGCAAGATATTTCACGCTTACCTAAATTTATTTTTTTTTACTGTCAGACAGGCGTTGGAGTGCGGGGCCCTCAATTCGCGAGGCCCGTAGCATTTGCTACTCTTGCTACGAGGCTAATCCGGCACTGTGCTAAATGCAAACTAAATATAATTCTCCGTTATATGGAATAGAAAAAATAAATAGATGACAAATTGTGTGGTATTACAGATAAATAAATACAAACATCCAGGTCTCCTACTGAATAGCCATATTGATCATTCTACAAGCCCCCTTTTGAATCTTTGCAAAATTACAGAACTACTTGACTAGAAGTTTAGAATGTGTTTTTCCTATTTTATTTATTATTTGTAACGACCCTTCTATTTACCCTTTCCATACAATTTGTCATCTATTCATTTCATGTAAACGTCACCGCCAACGAAATCGCACATCAGCTACTTCTAAATGGTAAGCCTGAACAAAAAGTGAAAGGGACCCGCACTTGCAGGATGGCACAACAGCCTAGACAAGCTAATAAGGATTACTTTACCATTACAGAATTGGAAACTGCAATCGAGTCTCTGAAGGCCAGGAAAGCCCCAGGCCCTGATGACATCCTGAATGAGTTCCTGATAAACCTAGGCCCATCAGCCCTGAACTGGCTTCTTCAAATGTATAACTCATGCTGGAACAACAACACAATCCCAAAATTGTGGCTAAAAGCTAAGGTCGTGGCCATCCACAAACCAGGGAAACCACGGGAAGATGCCAAAAGCTACCGCCCGGTGTCACTGTTATGCTCTCCATTCAAACTCTACGAACGCCTCATTCTGAACAAGTATGGGCCCCAAATAGAAAACCATCTAATCTCCCAGCAAGCAGGGTTTAGACCTGGGAAATCCTGTACGGGTCAGGTTTTAAGCCTCACACAACACATTGAGGATGGCTTTGAAAGAAAGGCAAAAACGGGGGCCGTCTTTATATATTTAACGGCGGCATATGACACTATAAACCATAAAATATTACTGGGGAAAATCTTCGTAATGACAGGTGATTAACAGTTGACGAAAGTTCTAAACACAATGCTATCGAATAGAAGGTTTTATGTAGAGTTCCAAGGATCAAGAAGCCGCTGGAGGAACCAGAAGAATGGCCTTCCCCAAGGCAGCGTGCTCGCACCTATGCTCTTCAATGTGTATACCAACGACCAGCCAACCGGCCCAGCAACAAGAAGCTTTATCTACGCCGATGACGTAGTTATCACCTGCCAGTCAAAAAACATCGCAGAGATAGAGGAGCACTTAACAGAATCTTTATCAAGGCTGAGCGGCTATTATAGATCTAACCAACTCCGCCCGAATCCAGCAAAGACGCAGACATGCCTATTCCATCTCAATAACCGACAGGCGAGAAGGGAACTGCAAATAGAGTGGAACTCAGTTAGACTGCAACACTGCCCAAACCCAGTCTATCTAGGGGTTACATTGGACCGCACCCTCACCTACAAGAAGCATATCGATAAAACCAAGGCCAAAGTCAACACCAGAAATGGCATTCTCCGTAAACTGACTAACGCTCGTTGGGGGGCGAACCCTAACGTCCTGCGCTCCTCGGCCCTTGCACTGTGCTACTCCGCGGCCGAATATGCATCTCCCGTATGGCAGAGATCAGCACACGCCCATAGGCTGGACCCTGTCCTGAACGACACGTGTAGATTAATAACGGGATGCCTAAAACCCACCAACCTTGACCAACTCTACATGCTAGCCGGAATCGCACCTCCACAAATACGGAGGGAAACCCTAGCCATGGCCGAACGAAGCAGACAATGCCGACGACACCAGTCCTCTGTATCAACATTATACTGGTAGCGGCCAGACTAAAATCAAGGCGAAACTTTATACAATCTACACAGCCCCTCACAGCCTCTAAACCTTCCACCATGGTGACAAGATGGAAACAGTGCCTAATAGACCACGACACTCCAACCTGGAATCCAAAAGAAAATTTTCCTGCAGGTTCGGACCTAGACTGGGGCACCTGGAAGACCCTCAACCGACTTCGGTGCCAAATGGGGAGATGCAAGACCAACCTCGTGAAGTGGGGATACGTGGAAGAGGCGGCATGTGAATGCGGAGAAGCCCAGTCAATGGAACACCTCCTGTCGTGCCAATCCCTACAAGCCCCATGTACCCTCCGGGACCTATGGACGTGTAATGAAAATGCCGTGATATGCGCCAGACACTGGAGTGATATATGAACATTTATAGCTATATATATTTGTAGTTCAGACACGATTAAATAAATGTATTCCATATAACGGAGAATTATATTTAGTTTGCATTTAGCATCTGAAGAAGGTGAAGTTTCAACGAAACATGCGTTGCGTCATGCGTCATTTTTGAATTACTAGTAATGTTTCAATATTTTGCCAAATATAGAGTAACTTCAATGGGGCATCAGACTTTGCAATAGTTGCCTTGGACTAATTATTTCAAGAATAAATGATCCAGACAGTAAGAAGGTTTCTGATGTTGTTATTGAATTTTACAGTGCACTAAATTTCAATCATGTACATTTAGAAAATTTTATCAAAGAGCAAAGTTAAACTCCATTTATTATCAAAAAGAGTAAGAAGCAAAAGTTTATGAAAATTCTATTGGATTAATCTTCTGGGCACTGCTTTATACTGGCTCATTTTATTTATATGACTTAAGCAGTGTTTGTTAGGTACTTCTTTTTTCCAAAATAAACTTCATTACGCCGAACAAGTCAAAAAATTATAATTTCAGAAATGAATCTTTGAAATATTTGAGAAAAGGGGCTTTACTATTTTAATCACATTCTCTAATATTTGATGCGATGCTCTTGGAAAATCTATCGAGTATTCTATATGCTGAAGAAATTCATAATCATGTCAATGCAGTGGCGTAGATAGCTTTTTACGATGGGGGGGGGGATATGACTTTGTGTGAAATTCCATAAGTTTTTCGTCTAAAGTTTTATTTGTTGATGAAAATAATCTTTCATGTAGTACAAAATGAGCAGAAAAAAATTTTTTTTGTCTGAACATCGCCTTGACGAATTGAATATTGCTTCCACACTTTCAACTAACGAGAACAGCAGGTGTGGCAGTAAAAAAAATTTTGATAAAACTTGTCAGTTTTGATGAATTTATCAGCTGCTTTGTCAACTTCGAATAAATCTTTTTAATATATTTAGTCTAGTCAAGGAAGCATCGGTAGCCCAGCGGTGAGGTGTATTGCTCGTAATCAGAGGATTTTGGGTTCGAGTCCCACCTTGCTCTTGAGTGTAGTGTATGTCCGGAATTTAGTGGTTCAAGAATTAATCTGTTGGGTAGTGACTTAGATTAAAGCCCATTGGCCGTTCGGAACCGGCGTTAAACTGTAGGTCGCTGGAGTTAATAAAAATAGTCTAGTCAACAAGTGCCTTTTTGTTCAACTTTTTTCAGCAGTTTCGGAAAAATAAAAGCGAAGTGTTATTCGATTTGGAGTAGCAAGTAGATGTTTTCTGAGAAAAAAAAATTCGCAAGCGAAAATTGTGAAAGTTATAAACAATATACCTACTGAAAAAAAAGGGAATTGGTTTTTTGCCATTATGTCAAAAAATAATTGAGATTTTTGAAATGTGAAGAAAGATTCAAAAAGAAGAAGGAATTTCCCAAAAGAAAAATTCAACTTCCGGAACTGTAGAATCAATATTCATAATTTTCTCAGAGAGGTAAAAATACTGCTGAAAAGGGGCAACTTCGTTTGGGCAAGTCACGCCCATTTAGGACACTTCAACAATAAACATTATTTAACCATATAAAATATGAAAAGTTACTGAATCGGTGAATGAACAATAATCTGGCGATAATAGAAACTTTTCTATTAGTTATGCAATAGTTAATTAACAATTTTTTGGTGCTTGAACATGAAAATTGTGATAACTGTTCAAGTATAGATCTGAGATTTTTTCAGCCTTGGAGCTATTAAAGTAAATCCATGTTGAAAAAATGAAAATTTTCAATTTTTCAGTTTCTTATCAACAATTTACGTAATTTTGCAAAATCAAAATGAAATTTTTTTATGAATTTAATGGTCCGTTTTTTATTATCGGAAGCTATGTAAATGGTTGTTTTCAATGTTCATCTCCTATTGTTTAAAAAATTGTTATAGATAAATGTGTTGTTTATAAGAGAATCAGGAAAAAAAGTTATGATTAGAGTGTTTAATTTTGTAAGAAAATTGTTAGTAAAAAACTGAAAAATCGAATTTTTTAACGGGGATCTATTCTGAGGTCTTTCGAAACTAGCTCCAAGAAAGGAAAAAAATATCAAATTTATAGTTTAACAGTTAACAAACTTGCAATGTTCTTGTTCAAGTAGCAAAAAACTATTGCATAACTAATGCGCGAAAAATAGTGATAAAAATTTGTTGTTATCCAGTAAAAACCTGAAATTTTTCATTCCTTTATTTCCATAGTTAAATAGTGTTCCAAATGGGCGTGACTTTCGCATGCCAGATTACCTGTTTTCGGCCGTATTTTTACCCCTCTGAGAAAATTATAAATATTTATCCTAGAGTTAGGGAGTTAAAAATTTCTTATAGGAAATTTCCTCCTCTATTTGTATCTTTATTTAGATATCAAAATATCTATAAGTTTTTGAGATATTTAATAAAAACTGTTTTCTTTTTCTTTCAGTAAATTGTTTATCACTTTTACAATTTTCCCGAACGGAACATAGTTTTTTTCAAAAACTATCTACATGCTATTTGCTCATATTCTTCCGAGACTGATGAAAAAAATTGAACACAAAAGCACTTGTAAACTAGACTGTATTCTCATGATTAGTAAATCTTTCTCCAAGATTCATGATGTAGAAGTCCAGCCATCGCAAGAAAATTTTTACTAACTCGAAAATTTTCATTCACTTCAAAATATTATGGAGTAATTAAATTAACAATCAAATCCAAAATTTAGTCCTATTTTTCAAAGAGCTCATATTTTGATAACTACTCTACATTAAAAAATTTTCGAAATATTAAATATTGATTGAAAATCCTCTATGAGCAGAAGTCACGCTCCTCGAATGTAAACAGGAATTTAATCGGCCACTAGGACCAAAAAATGTGTTTGATAGAGGTTAAATGGCTGAAATCGAAAATTGTATGTGCGAAGGAAGAAGTCAACCAAAACCTCATCGCACTTCTTCTCTTTCTAAATTTTATACTACCTATACTATTGAACAAAACTGCTTTAAATATAATACTAGTGAGAGGCTCCCCCGCCTATTAAATAGATCCGTGAAAACTATAGATCGATGAAAATATAGGTTGCCGAACCACGATGAGCGCAAAGCCTGCCCTGCCTCTGTCGAACGGTACGCGACGCGTCAAGTGCTGAGCCCGTCCCTGCCTCTGTCGAACGGGCGCGCCATCTGCTCACTGCAATCTGTAGTTCGTGCGGAATCGGTAGGATACTACTATACTTGTTGGGCCTCGCCGTGCCGAAACTTCTCGATAGAATTCGACCCGTCCAACTGTCGGCTCGAAAGGCGGTCACGTGAATTCGAGACCATGTGAAGCGAAAATAGTTCTTAAGTGTCGGGAATGCAACCGTTTTCGCGAATTTCGGAGAAACGTCAAACTTTAAACGTTCGATATCGAAAATCGGCGTCTCGGATCGAGGCGAGACGTAGCCTAAGCACTACGGAAAGGACGTGGGCGATATCCTTATCTCGGCCTCATAAGTTTGCCAAAATGCGGCCTTCGGCCGCCTGCATTTTGGGAAGTCGAATTTGGCGAAGCAATTCTTTGTTTAGTATTATATACTACACCATTAGACAAAAGCTCGAGCACCTTTGTTTCATAGTAAGTATAGTATATTTAGAAAGAGAAGTGCGAGGAGATTTTGGTTGACTTCTTCCTTTCGAAAGGAAAATTTTCCATTAGAGCCATTTGAACTTTTTTAACACTTTTTTGCTCAGAGACCGATTAAACTTACTAATTCAACATTGAATAAAATATGCTCAAAACTACTAGTTACTTTATAATGTTAAAATTATGTCCATTCCTGATTGGGCGGCCTGTTCGAAGCGCGGAAATTATACGATACTCAATTGCACAGCCGTCACAAGAACATATCTAGGTGATTTTTTTTAAATTGCACATACATAATAGCAGAAGAGGTGCTAGTGCTTAGCAAATTTCATGTAAAGGTACTTAAATACGTACATAGGTACGAAGACTTTTATTCAGTTCGTAGGCTCATGGGGGGGGGATTGATCCCCTTGATCCCCCCCCTATCTACGCCACTGTGTCAATGAACTTTAAAAAAAATGATATTAATTTCGAATTATTTCTCAATTTGATGACAATATATTAATTTTATGTACCTACCTTTGTTTTCTCACTTGAAAATGAAATAAGTAAACTTGATTTTTGTTGCCTTGTTCAGAACTCTTAACAATTCAAAGCAATTCTACATTCCTAGCTTTAATACTTTCGAGTTTCTTCGTGCAATGTTGTTATATATGATTATTCTTTTCGTATGATTTTCAACCAATCAGAACGATCAATTCAGTTAAGTTACCTTGTATAATTTCGATTATATAACTCATGTATGAATAAGCCAATAGAATCCGTGAATTTTGCATAACTACTGCGTATTGATAAGTGAGTATACCCTTGACGACGTGATATAATCGTTTTGGTGTTTCGCTTTGTGTCAAAATTTGAATATTTTCATATGGACGGTGTTTTGACGTTTGTCAAAAAAAATTTATATTTTTTATTCATTATATAATCGTAACGAATACCACTCGAGCAATCAAAAATAATCGATTATACTGACCTCGTCACTCGACGTATTTTCTTAAAACACTACTCGAGCTGCGCTCTCGTGGTGTTTCGCGAAATACGTCTCGTGGCTCGGAAGTATAATCGATTATTTTCGATGCTCTTGTGATATTATAACTGATAATACCTGTTTATACATAGAGTAGCACTACCAATCGAAATCTAACAGGACCGTCAAATTTTGACGTTTATCAATAACTGGTCAAAAATGAATCGATTCCGAGATTTTTACTTAATATATTCAACAAATAATCGTATCAAATACAATGCGTACTTCAAAATAAATACGGATATAATCAGGTTATACATCGATAACTTGTTGCATAATTACAAAGAGTGTCAGTTTGACAGTTTAAATAATCCGACCGCGAAGCGGGAGGATTATTCTGTCAAACTGACACGCCTGACGAGTAACGATGTATAACCTGATTATTTTGAAGTACTTACTACTGATTATATGAATTTATTTCGAGCTTAAATTTCAGTTACTAATTCTGGATAAATTTCAATCATACTGAATTGTTTCAGCTTTTAATGCTCATTTAGAAATGCCAAGTCACTGATGCGAGTGTACTCGAAAACAACTAAACTTTTTCGTGCTAGTAAAAAGGGTTCGAAATCACCATTGTACTGGCAAATATAAACTACCACTAGCACGTTTCTTGTTTTATTTACGTTTCGTGTGTTTTGCGAGTATTGTGGTGAAATAAAAATTAGTGGACAACACAAGTGGAGTGAAAAAGAAACTATTAATTGAACTATACATACACGAGGAATGTTTGTGGAATTATAAAAAGTGACGAATATAAAAATGAACATAAGCGAGAAGCTGCATATTGCAGATTAAGGGATTCTGCCAAAGTTCACAACCGAAGCTTAACTATACAAGATGTGAAAAATAAAAGAAAAAATATTATGTCGACTTATTATCAGGATTTAAAAAAAGTTGAAGATTCAGTGGGCACTGGCATGGGCGTAAACGACGTTTGTACTAGCAGGAATTGAATTTCTCATAAGAGTATCTCGCCTCTGAATATCGTTTGATATTTTCTTTCGAACATGATTGCTGCAAGCAGAAATATATTCAGTTCTGAGTTCCTGCAGAAGGGTACTAGAAGCACCCAGTGATGAACGCCGTGCGATCCAATTTCTGACATAATATACTCTAGATACAGTAGAATATTTAAATCTTCTACTGGTGGTCCGTGCGCATTTAACTCGATCGAGTACACTAGCATGTATAAATGAGCCTTTATTAACTTTGTATTGCAGAAGTTTGATTGTTTGTTATGTACCCTAAATATTATTCGAATATTGTTTATAACATTGCTGTACTAACAGAAAAGAGTACTTCACTTAGTGCTGTGTTAGTTTAATATCTACTAGTAAAAAATTGTTATGATTTAGCTGAAATTGAATGCTGTGCACGGTTAGTGATCATAAAAATCCTACCAAACTCGCATTTGTTTTTTTTACCGGTGAAAAATAAGTGATGATTATAATTTATTATTCCTTGAATATACAGAAAATATTGATTCGTAATTATAAGGAAGGGATATAATCTTTAATTATAGATGAATGTTATTTTTCAACGATGGGGTAAATTCCATTTTTCTCATCAAAAAACTAAAAATTAAGTATATATTTTAGAGCTATCTATCTATGTACATTTAACAACCACCTTGTCTATATTGTGTACTATAAATCTATACATAGACAATAACATTCCAGAAATGATAAGAATCTACAACAAATATTCAACAAACTTCAATCCATAACGAAGAAATGATGATTCAATTAGTATTCTCTTCCTTATACATAATAGAAGAAATATCTCCTCACAATGCTTCGCCTTTCTCTATAAAAACTTCAGGAACTATAAGGATGGGTGGATGATCATTCTTCTTTTCCTTTTTTTGTGGCAGCCATAGTTTTTGAATTGCTGTAACCGGCATCTCGAAGCTCAAACATAAAACAAACGCGAAGAGATAGGCTACTGCTACATCACCAATAGAATGGATGAACTGAAAAATAAAAGTCCTCTGTGATTTGTGGAATGTCAAAATTCTTCAACTAAATGAAAATGAAAAAATACTTACGAAGAAATATTTACTAACATAGATTGGTGATCTAATCGCAGATATTTTCATTCTCAATAAAAATACGTGTACAAGGTAGGCAGAGTAAGTCAAGCGTCCTAATACTTGTACTGGTTTCCAACGACATATCCAAAGACCGAACCCTAGAAAACATTAATATATTTCATTTCTATGGTCATTTTGAACCTTCTGATAGGTTTGTTGAGTGAACATTCCTCAGAATCTACTGTGGTTTACCGATTTTTATGTATTGATTATCATCAAAATAGATTTGAAAATACTTCGGCTTAATTAAAATAGTAATTTTCGGAGTTTCCCAATTATTATCTTATTTTGCATATACATCTAGCTAATTTTGGTGTTTATGTATTTGAAAATATGGACATACCTTACGACATATATCTGTCAATATATGTTTATAATTTCGAATGAATCTTTAAATACATAATTCAGGAGAGTACAATAGAATATACTCTTTGATATTTTAAGAAATCAATAAAATTGATAAACGTGAGATATTTAGTGAAACAAACTTACACCCAAGTTTTTGAGTCATTCCAAACATACCAATCGCTATAGCAAGACAGAAGATAGTTTTGCCTGTAGACCAATAAATTGCAGATTCCACGTTGGAGTAAGAATATGATAGATCATACATTGGAAAAGCGACTGCTATTATGCCAAGGCCCAATCCATATGATAGTATGAAATACATTACTACGTGAATCTAAAAGAAGTTCTACTTGAATTAAGTGATATAATATGAATTACCTAACACCGAAATAAAATTCATCGGCTCTCAAATCTATATATATATATATATATATATATATATATATATATATATATATATATATATATATATATATATATATATATATATATATATATATATATATATATATATGTGCATATTATTATCCTCAACGTATATTTGTGGGCGTGGCTTTGGACTTATTTTGTTTCAGTTGTGTTGGTCACAGGCTACTCCATGATTTCAAAATATTTTAATCTCAATAAGATTCTCCATTTAAAGAAAGTTCTAAGGTAATGGGATTTCAGGTTTTTATCGAAATTTTTCTTTCAACCTAATACCTAGAGTACGGTATTAAATTAATCGTAATAAAATTATCTTTTTTTTTTAACTCGACGAGCCACCATGTTGCCATTTGAAGAAAAATAGTAATAGAAGTTTTAAAATTAAACTTCACATAGCTGGAACATTCTGATCGAAAACAGTGAAGTTGTATTTTAACATACATTTTAGGATCGAAATTAGTTATTTGAACGCATCCATAGCCCTCTAGAATGAAAATTTATTTCGAAAAAAAAATAAAAAGTAGGTTACAAAAAGTAACAAATGATACATGGTTGTATTCTAAATGTCATATGGAGACATAAAAACTGAAAATATACTCGGTGTCCCATTTAAAAATCGAAAGGTTATGTCACTTCCGGTGAAACCGAAAGTTGCATTCAGTTGAGTTACTTGTGAAAAAATGCAGTTTTATGCATCAAACAGATCCTCTAAATTTTATTTCATTATCTCTGAAAACAAAAAGTTATAGGGGCGAGCCACCTTCCGTGGACACCCGGTATATATCTATATATATACAGGGTCCCGAAATTAGACGTCAATATTTCGGCCACATATTCTACTTCCAAAAATAGAGATAAAAGTTCATATAAACTAGGGTCCACAACTTCTTTGTTTCTAAGATACAGGGTGTTGAATGTAAAGACCTGATGGTGTTTTTTTGTGAATATTTTCGAAACCTTTGAAGGTAATTGGATAAAATTTGGTACAGTTACGAAACTTTGTACGCTTTATTGATGTACTAAAAGTTAGTATTGCAATATTTTCAGGAGTGCCTAGTGCAGGGGGGTATTGACGAAACATTTGCCCCAACTTTTTTGGTGGTTAATTTTTATTATTTTGATTCAAAAATTTGAAAATATGAAGCTTTTTGTACAAATAAGGATCTCTTTTCATACTTCGCTAGGAAGCATCATTTCCGAGAAAAATGCATTTGAATATTCCTTCACGAATTGATTATTGTCCCGAAATTAGACGTCAATATTCGAGCCATCTATTCTACATCCAGAAATAGATATGAAAGTTCATATAAACTAGGGTACACAACTTCTTCGTTCTAAAGGTGAAGACCCGATAACGGTTTTTTATAAATATCATATTTGAAATCTCAATTCTAGTCTAATGCGAAGTGTGCTGCTGCATTTTCTCAACAAGGTAGGCAATTCTTGGTGTTATCTTTGAAAGAGCGCAACCAATATATTTCTTTTTTATAAGAATTTGTCAAATATGAAATTTGTCATTTTAAAGCCCAAAATTTGTAGGCTCTCGCGCCTCCCAATGCCCATCCCCCCAGTTTGGGTACCACTGAATTAAACATTAAGGAACAATTATTTGAGGTTTACTTAGTCTAACATTCAGATAAGATGCTCGAAAAGGTTGCCCTGCTCATGAAGGCATATTTGGGTCTCTACGGGTAATCGCATGTGAAGCTTGCGGAACTTCAAAATGGTTTTGCCGTATTTAATTCCATGCCACACGTATTTTTTCACACAACTCCTCGTTGTCTACTTCTGTTGCTATACTATATCTTTTATACAGCCCAAAAACGAATAGTATAGTGGATTTAAATCGGGAGACCGGGGTGCCACGGAATAGGAACGTCTCTTCTAATCCATTTACTCAGAAATTACTCGTATAGCCAATTCCTAATATTCACACGATATTCAACTGGCTCACCGTCGTACTCTGCCATTGCATAAACCACATACAAAGTGGATATCTGCTAATTCTCTATTTGAAAACCTTTGCATTACTACTAAATAGCTTTTTTCCGACAACAACAAGCACAATTAAAAACTGGGCGATTAATAATTGACAGCTTATTTTCCTTTACGTAGCAAATCGAAAAACGTCATTTATTTCCAGGTCTACTGATTATTTTCTCTTCGCACATTGAAAAACAAAAAATCAATTCCGAAAGAAATATTCAATTGCATTTTCCTCGAAAATGCTGCTTCCTAGCGAAGTCAGAGAAGAGAACCTTATTTGTACAAAAGGCTTCATATTTTCAAATTTTGAAGTCAAAATTACTAAAAATTAACCACCAAAAAGTTTGCACTAAGCACTCCTGAAAATATTACATTGAATAGAGCGTAAAAAGTTTCGTAACTGTACCATACTTCATCCAATTACCTTCACAGGTTTCGAAAATATTCACAAAAAACCACCATCAGGTCTTCACCTTTAACGCCCTGTATCTTAAAAACGAAGAAGTTGGGGCCCTAGTTTATATCAACTTTTATCTGTATTTTTTGAAGTAGAATATGTGGTTGAAACATGGACGTCTAATTTCGGGACAGCCGGTGTATATATATATATATATATATATATATATATATATATATATATATATATATATATATATATATATATATATATATATATATATATATATATGAAAACATATTTTACTCTAAAGATAGTTCATACCTTCGTTGTTACTAAATTCACATTTCTGTAGATGTAATATAAATGTCCGAAGATGATTCCTATGACATATGCTCCGATGTTAGAGTACCCCGCACTATACAATACATGCCATTCTTCTACATTAAGCAGGAACTGATACATTGGCCTGCAAAAGTAATTACTTCAGAACGATAGAGAAATCTTAAAAAAAGTTATTATTTTTATGACAATGAAATTGTAGTTGTTCGCATCAATACTAAACTCACTCTGGATAAGTTCGAACAAGAATATCATATTTATTGATATACGCTAATATTCCAGGTATTGAAACTCCAATCGCCATAATTATAGCTAAAATCCACTTAATCTTATTTTTGAATTTCTTCATTGCAGCTAATATCAGGATACCCAGTATGAATAATTGTGTATCAGTTGCAATATACCAAGTCTGTTGCATGCACTGAAATATGAATAATGTTTTATTATTGAAACATCGACACGAAAAAATTTAAGGTATTTCAAGAAAAGTGCTGGTTTATTTTATAAGCAAAAACAAGTCCATTTCGTGTTTTCTGATTTGTCAGGGGCAAGAATTCACTTGACGATGAAATAGGCTTAGGTTGTCCGTTTTCATACATTGAGGCTTTAGCCCAGTGTATATTAACGACTACCTACTATACCGCAGTTCCCGGGTTCAAATAATAGGTAGATTGACTTATCATGACTTTTTCAGAGATTTCTTTAAGGCATAGGTAATTACGTCACTGCTTGCACATTCACAAAGGCAAATAGGGGGTCGAAAGTATCCTCAGAAAATGTCCCCAGTACACTTCTGATCTTCCATTAATCATCCAGTCACGTTCATCGTAGTATAAGTACATCCAAGTGTACAAGTGAATCCTCTAATACAGCTTATATATATATATATATATATATATATATATATATATATATATATATATATATATATATATATATATATATATATATATATATATATATATATATATATATATATATATATATATATATATATATATATATATATATATATATATATATATATATATTTGAATTCTTGATTTTTACCTGTTTATCGTATTCATTCCAAGAGATATCAATTATTGGTATAACAGGTTTATTTCAAACATTACATTTTAAAATTAAAATTCATTGGACGTTTCAATGGAGTTTCCATCTTCATCAGCTAAAATCGGGATAGAATACAATTCAAATGCCTAAATATAAAACATATATACACATACACTAAAATAAAATAAAATAAATTGTATCTCACCAGAATGTTCGTCGGTAGTTGTCACAATACTACTTGACTCTTGAATCTCTGTTTAACCGATGTATAATTGTTCATGCGTATAGAGCTCATGTATTACAATAATGGGGCATATATCGAACTTAGGCCCTTTATATCTATTTTGTTGTTAACTGTGTTGTCTTGGTTCTTCTGTATAAAAATCATTTCAAGGATTTCGCGTGATTTTAAGTTTTTTTCTATAGTTAGTATGTGTGTTTCATCGTAATCGAAATCATGTCTTTCTGATTGTTTGTGTTTGTTCAGTTCGCTGTTTTGTGGGCTTTTAGTCTATCTTGTAGACGTTGTGAGGTTTGTCCGATATATATTTTATTGCAATCTTTGCAGGGAACGCTGTATACTACGTGGGATTTCTTTTCTGTTGGAATTTTGCTCTTTAAGTTGGTGTAGAGTTGTTTTATCTGATTCTGAGGTTGATGCGCTATCTGTATACTGAACGGTTTTAAAATGTTAGTTATTTTCGGGGTCAGGTATGTGATGTATGGAATAGGTACGTATATTTTTTTATCTGTAGACTCTGGTGTGTTAGATCTTGGTTCCTTGTTGTAGGTTTTATGTACTTGGATTTTGATGTTTTTGTCTATGATATGAGAAGGGTAGTTGTTGCGTATCAGAAGTGATTTCGCTTTTTTGAGTGTTTCAGGTCGGAATCTGGGAGATGTTAGTTGGACAGCTCTGTATATTACGTTGCTAACAATGGCCTTTATATGTGAGATGTGGTGTGCTGAGTGGAAGTCAATTAACCGGTTGGCGGCTGTGGTTTTAGTGTACCATTTCGTGTTTAATTTGTTATTATTACGAATTATTGTCATGTCTAGGAAATTAATAGAAAAATTGGTCTCTGCTTCGAGAGTGAATTGTAATTTAGGATGAATATTGTTGAAGCTCCTCAAGATTTCATCTACCTCATTGGGGTTGGCAATAAGTAAACAGTCGTCTACAAATCTTTTGTATAGAGTTATTTTGAATTTACTGTCCTGTAATATTAGTTCTTCTATATATTCCATGACTATCTGTGCTGTTACACTTGAAATGGGACTGCCCATCGCGACACCATCTGTTTGTTGGTAGAATTGATTTTTATACTGAAAATAATTTGTGTGGAGAGTAAATTGCAGAGCTTCAACAAATTCACTTTGTGGAATTGATGTGTGGTCTTGTAGTTGTGTCCACTTTTGTTCTATAATGGTTGGTATCATTTGGTTTGGAATGTTTGTATATAGTGAAATCACGTCCAGGGAGTACAGTTTGTGGTTGTTGGGAACATCTATTTGATCCAGTTCTGTTTTAAGTTCGATGGAGTTTTTTATATAGTATTTGTTCTTGTTTGTAATGTTTGACAGAACTGATGCGAGGTGTTTTGAAAGGTTGTATAGTGGGGATTGAATGCTTGAAACTATTGGGCGTAGGGGAATAACTGGTTTATGGACTTTTGGAAGTCCGTAGATTCTGGGTGGTATGCTGTTATGTGTAAGTAATTGTTTGTATAGTGCTTGTGAAATAAAGTCTTTTTCTTTCCACTTCTTTAAAAGTTTGTTGTTATCATGTTCTATTGTGTTCGTTAAGTCTCTCTTAATTATTTTGTATGTATTTGTATCCGCTAGAAGTGTGGTCATTTTCTGATAATAGACAAAAACATCCAAATCCAAGTACATAAAACCTACAACAAGGAACCAAGATCTAACACACCAGAGTCTACAGATAAAAAAATATACGTACCTATTCCATACATCACATACCTGACCCCGAAAATAACTAACATTTTAAAACCGTTCAGTATACAGATAGCGCATCAACCTCAGAATCAGATAAAACAACTCTACACCAACTTAAAGAGCAAAATTCCAACAGAAAAGAAATCCCACGTAGTATACAGCGTTCCCTGCAAAGATTGCAATAAAATATATATCGGACAAACCTCACAACGTCTACAAGATAGACTAAAAGCCCACAGATATGCCAAAACAGCGAACACTGCACTGAACAAACACAAACAATCAGAAAGACATGATTTCGATTACGATGAAACACACATACTAACTATAGAAAAAAACTTAAAATCACGCGAAATCCTTGAAATGATTTTTATACAGAAGAACCAAGACAACACAGTTAACAACAAAATAGATATAAAGGGCCTAAGTTCGATATATGCCCCATTATTGTAATACATGAGCTCTATACGCATGAACGATTATACATCGGTTAAACAGAGATTCAAGAGTCAAGTAGTATTGTGACAACTACCGACGAACATTCTGGTGAGATACAATTTATTTTATGTTATTTTAGTGTATGTGTATATATGTTTTATATTTAGGCATTTGAATTGTATTCTATCCCGATTTTAGCTGATGAAGATGGAAACTCCATTGAAACGTCCAATGAATTTTAATTTTAAAATGTAATGTTTGAAATAAACCTGTTATACCAATAATTGATATCTCTTGGAATGTATATATATATATATATATATATATATATATATATATATATATATATATATATATATATATATATATATATATATATATATATATATATATATATATATATATATATATATATATATATATATATATATATATATAATATATATATATATATATATATATATATATATATATATATATATATATATATATATATATATATATATATATATATATATATATATATATATATAACAAGTAGAGCAGAATTATCGGTATAGCCCGCTTATATGGAAGCAGCCGTTGACACGTGTTTCGGACTCTTTGGTCCTCATCAGAACGGCGTAGCCAAGCATTGGATTGAAAACTTGGAGATGAAAATAGCACAACAAACGAAATCCCCTGCTACGGAAGACAATCACACATTTGTGGCTTATTGTTTGAACTCTCCGGTTTGGGAGATTTGGTCAAACTTTGCCACGGAGGCGATTAATGCCATCCGCGAGATCTCAGACCGAGTAAATAAACAACAACAAAGAAATTTGTCGCGGGAAAATATTAAACAAGTAGAGCAGAATTATCGGTATAGCCCGCTTATATGGAAGCAGCCGTTGACACGTGTTTCGGACTCTTTGGTCCTCATCAGAACGGCGTAGCCAAGCATTGGATTGAAAACTTGGAGATGAAAATAGCACAACAAACGAAATCCCCTGCTACGGAAGACAATCACACATTTGTGGCTTATTGTTTGAACTCTCCGGTTTGGGAGATTTGGCAAAGTTTGACCATAATATTAACATTCAAAAATGTTATCATTAGATGGTAAGGGAAACCAAAGAAACCTTTACCTACGTAATGTTTGAAAATAAAAATAATAAATTAATTAAATTGTCTTCCGTATCAGAGGATTTTGTTTGTTGTACTATTTTCATCTTCAAATTTTCAATCCAATGCTTTGCTACGCCGTTCTGATGAGGACCAAAGAGTCCGAAACACGTGTCAACGGCTGCTTCCATATAAGCGGGCTATACCGATAATTCTGCTCTACTTGTTTAATATTTTCCCGCGACTAATTTCTTTGTTGTTGTATATATATATATATATATATATATATATATATATATATATATATATATATATATATATATATATATATATATATATATATATATATATATATATATATATATATATATATATAAATATATAGTTATGCACACTTTTTCATTATGAAGTATAACGCTCACCATTTCTGATGGATTAACATAGTTATTAATATATAGTAAATTTGTCCAAGCATTCTTTCTGCAGTTTCTATAGTCTTCGCCAACCAGATGATCCCAATATGGACCCTTTGGTGCATGAACTAACAAAGTGCTATGCAGAGCAAGAAGTACAGCCAATGGTGGTGTTAGCCTGAAATATAAAAATGAAGACATAAATCTCCACAAGTAGGAAGCTCAAACAATAAACTAAAACCAGTTTGAGAGAAAATACGAAGAATTCGATATTTTATTGAAGAACTCCAGACAGTACTCTAACGATTAAAATTTTGAGAAGAATTTATCAATTTTTTGATGTATTTTGAAACTTTATCAAAAATTTTAAAAAATTATTCATAAACTATTCAAAATAGATAAAATTTTACAAAGAATCGCGTGATTAAAAACGCGACATCCTCGATAATATAGTGTCTACAGCTTCTAGGTGTAAATTGACAGAAAAGATCCGAAATTTAGTGCAAAAAATTATTTATAATAGCTTATTTTATTTAGTATTGTGTGATGAAGGATTTAAAAAGGATAATTCCGATAATACCTATACCTGATACAGTGGCGTAGATAGCTTTTTGCGATGGGGGGGGATATGACTTGGTGCAAAATTTCATAAATTTTTCATCTAACGTTCTATTCTTCTTGATAAAAACAAATCTCACATGTAGGTAGTACAAAATGAGCAAAAAAGTTAAATTAAATTGCAAAAAATCAAATTATTTGAATTGGAAAAAATTAATTAAAAGTCAGTGAAAAATTTAATTATATTTAATAGGAATATATACATCAGTGAAAATATTCTTGGGAAAATCAGAGCAGAAAATCTAGTTTTCGGCGTTTTTTGAAAATCCATTTATGACTTCGTCAGCTGTGATTCCATTGTCACGATGAATTGCCAGAGCAGTCAAACCTTTCAATAACAAAAAATTGGACAAACATGAGTTTTTAATTTGCAATGAATTTTATATATGCAGAAGGGTCATTACAAGTCCATTTATTTCATCGTGATTCTTTGAATTGTTTTTATTCGCTTCAAACGTCGAGACCTGCAGCCTAGCTAATATTCTGAGCAACCTGATATTCGAAAAAAAAATTCTAGGCAATCATCCAGCAGAATTTTTAGGCTTAACATCGCCTCTATGAATTAAATACTTCTTCCACACTTTCAACTAACGAGAACAACAGGTGTGGAAGTAAGAAATTTTTTATAAAGCTCGTCAGTTTTGATGAATTTATCAGCTGCTTTGTCAATTTCGTATAAATCATGCTTGAAAAACACCGAAAATCTTTCTAATACATTTAGTCTAGTCAACGCTCGCGAAAATTGTGAAAGTTATAAACAATATCCTGAAAAAAGGGGGTTTGGTTTTTTGCCAATATGTCAAAAATCAATTGAGATTTTTGAAATCTGAAGAAAGATTCGAAAAGAAGAGGAAATTTCCCAAAGAAAGACTCAACTTCCGGAACTGTAGGATCAATATTTTCTTAGAGAGGTAAAATACGATGGAAAACAGGTTACCTATTTGGTTTGGGCAAGTCACGAGCATTAAGGACACTTCAACAATAAACATTATTTGACCATAATAAATATGAAAATTAAGGAATAAAAAAATTCAGACAGTTACTAAATCGGTGAATGAGCAGTAATCTGGGGATAATAGCGATTTTTCAAATAGTTATGCAATAGTTAATTAACAATTTTTTAGTACTTGAACATGAAAATAGTGGGTGTGATAACTGTTCACTATAGATCTGAGATTTTTTTTCATTCTTGGAGCTATTATTATAAGGCTTCAGAATAAATCCCCGTTGAAAAAATAAAAAAATTTTAATTTTTCAGTTATTTATTAACAATTTACGTAGTTTTGCAACAACAAAATGAAATTATTTCTATGATTTTAATGATCCGTTTTCTATTATCGGAAGTTACAAGGAAATGGTTTTTTCAATAATCATCTCCTATTGTTTGAAAAATTGTTATGAACAAATGCGTTGTTTATAAGAGAATCAAGAAAAAAAAGTTATGAATAATTAAAGTGTTCAATTTTGAAACTAAGTAAATTGTTATTAAAAAAATAAGAAATTTAATTTTTACATTTTTGTTAACGCGGATCTATTCCGCAGTCTTTCGAAACTAGCTCCAAGAGAGGGATAAAATATCAGATCTATAGTTCAACAGTTATCACACTTGCAATGTTTTTGTTAAAGCAGAAAAAAACTATTGCATGACTGATTGAAAAACCGCGATAAAAATGTTTTGCGGCTGGATTATTGTTCATTTTCCTATCCAGTAAGAACCTGAAATTTCCTTAATATAATATTTAATACACTCAGTTGAATAATGTTTATTGTTAAAGTTTCCCTAATGGGCGTTACTTTCGCAAGCCAGATTACACGGTTTCGGCCGTATATTTACCCCTCTGAGAAAGTTATAAATATAAATCCTACAGTTCCGGGAGACTTTCTTTTAGATAAAATCCTTCTCTTTTTCTATATCAAAAATATCAATTAGTTTTTGAGATAATTTTTTCTTTCAGTAAATTGATTATAGCTCTTACAATTTTCTTGAACGGAACTTTCCTTTTTTCAAAAAATATCTACATGCTCTTCCGAATCGAATGACACCTTGTTCATATTCTTCAGAGACTGATGAAAAAAGTTGAACAAAAAAAGCACTTGTTGACTAGACTATATTCTCATTATTAGTAAATCTTTCTCCAAGATCCATGATGTATAAGTCCAGAAATGGATTGAACGCCATCACAAGAAAACTTTCACTAACTCAATAATTTATATTTACTTCAAAATATTATGAGGTAATTAAATTGACAATCAAATCCAAGAGTTATTCATATTTTCATACCTACTCTACCTCAAAAAAATATTAGAAATAATAAATATTTATTGAAAATCTTCTATGAGCAGAAGTCACGGTCCTCGAATGTAAACAGGAATTTAATCACTAAGTCACTAGGACCAAAAAACGTATGTGAAATGTAAAATTTTATTTACGAAGGGAGAAGTCAACCAAAACCTCCTCGCACTACTTTTCTTTCTAAATTTTATACTACCTATACTATTGAACGAAACTGCTCGTGCTTTAGATATAATACTAAACTATTAAACAAAAGCTCGAGCAGTTTTTTTTTTAATAGTAGGTACAGTATACAATTTAGAAAGAGAAGAAGTGCGAGGATATTTTGGTGGACTTCTTCCTTTCGAAATAAAAATTTTCCATTAGAGCCATTTGAACTTTTTTAAACACCTTTTTTTGCTCATAGTGACCGATTAAACTACTAATTAACCATTGAATAAAATATGCTCAAAACTACTAGTTACTCTACCCAAAATTAGAAAAACGATTCAATTTCTTGATTTACTTTTATGTTAAAATTATGAGTAGATATTTACTTTACATGTGCTCAATCTGTCCATAATTATAGCGAGCGATCATTTCGTGGCTCCTGATTGGTCGGCCTGTTCGAAGCGCGGAAATTGCACAGCTATCACGAAAACATATCTAGATGATTTTTATATAATTGCACATACATAATATCAAAAGAGGTGCTAGTGCTTAGTAAATTTCATGTATACTTAAATACGTAGATACGAGACTTTTATTCAATTCTACTATAATTTTTGTGAGCTCATGGGGGGGGGATTGATCCCCTTAATCCCCCCCCTATCTACGCCACTGACCTGATATACTGATAACGTCTTGTGGAACATTTTTAAACATTTTTTGGGGAGTTGATTTTGTATTATTCGTACATAATGATACGAAGAAAGCACGATAACTTTTTAGGTTTGACATCTTAGATATATTCATTAACGATAGCAACCAGATTTACAAGCTAGAACACTGTATGAGCTGTGTGCTACGATGAGTAGAAATTAACATTGTGACGTCACACGCGCTTTTGTTTGTTGGGGAACTGTCGGCGTGTTTTCGGTAATAAATACAAACATTTTTTTTTAATATCACTTTTCAATTAGAGAAAAAAAACTGAAAATAGTTTTGTAATGAAACGTACATATGATCTCTCCATTGATCTCAATTTTTTTTTTAATTAAAAAAAACCTTAAAACTTCTCAAGACCCCGAGATGATTTTAATAAATGGTGGTTCATGTGCTGAATTTGAACTGTTAGCAAGTAGGAAATATTTCTGACGGTGCGGGCAATAGATTGTCGCTAAATTGATGTGTATTATCTACAAAAATTATGTGACCAGTGAATTGTGCTCCTAGTGGAATAATGGTGGCAATAGCTGCAGAACATCAGCGTTGAGAATAGCTGTAAAATATATATAACTCGGCCACTTCTTCCGAAGTTCAAGTGAATGAAGGTGAGCGGTTGAGTCATCTATCAGACACACTGCTCCTTTCTCAATTGAGTTAAGTAGGTGCAAGGAGTGCATACGTGCAGAGATCCAAGCATGAGGCAGAATTTCATTGATGATCGCATATGAGCCTCATGAGGCAGCAATATCGGCATGGACGTAAATAAATTCTCAGCACGAAATAGAACTATAGTAGAGTTAGTTAGCAAACATGATTATAAGGAGTTCGGAGCTTTTTAGCTCTAGGTACGCTAGCGAGCTGTAGCTCTAGATAGATTGTTCGAAGCTGATCTTTGCCAATGACCAGAAGGGACGTGCAATATTCGACCAATCCAAAATTCTATTGGTTATCTTGTTGTTACATGCTTCTTTGCACCTTGGATGGTAAGGTTGCATCCATTCCTAAGATTTGCACATTCGTTATCCTAGTTAAACCATGGCTAAGCTTTTGCATATTCATTCACTATTTTGCCACTAAGGTATATTGCGAGCAGTGAATAAAGTCTCTTAGCTCATCCCACTCGGCCTTATTGCAGTTCTACATCAAACGATAAATATCCGCAATAATTGTTGTCTGAGTTACTGTGAAGACCGAGTATCTTGATCTATTAGCTCGTAGGCTTTGGGGTTAGGTACACATAAGTCTAAAATGATTTTGAAATAGGTAGAATAAATCTGGTTGTTCAATTAATCAACTGAACATATTGTAATTGAAAGCCAATGCTACAGCCCGTCCTTCAGCTTCGTTAGTTTTGTTGAAGTGTGCTAGCCAACTGAAATTACGAACATTGAAATCGCCGAGTAAAACATTTCAGAAGATGAATAGTTGATTTGAGTCCAATCGAATTTCTCTGTTAACTGTCGGAATTACGAATGAGACAGGTCGTCGTTTGCAGAACGAGCCATAGATCATATGAATCTAGTTTTATAGGATAATGGCCTCAAGCCACACTACCTCAGGGTTAACGACTTCCATAATTTCTTCACGTTGACAAGCAACTTCCTATCGAATGCAAATGTGTAGTGTGTACATACCTTATTCTTCTCAAAAGTTAATATTGGATTATTTGGTGACTGAAAGGTCTATCAACTTTGTCATTGAAAGTAAAATATTTGGGAGTCGAATAATTCATGAAAACGATTTTGGCTGAGTATTCAATTACGAAACAAGATTAAGAAATAATGATTGAAAACAATTTAAATTGAATGAGGAAATTTTAAGATTTAAGGGTGTGGATATATATATATATATATATATATATATATATATATATATATATATATATAATATATTTATATATATATATATATATATATATATATATGTTATATATACTATATATATATATATATATATATATATATATATATATATAAATATATAATTAAATATATATATATATATATATATATATATATATATATATATATATAAATATATATATATATATATATATATATATATATATATATATATATATATATATATATATATATATATATATATATATATATATATATATATATATATAGTACAGGGTTATTCACGTTATTTGACACGAAGAGTTATGGCTAAACTATTTGATTTTATAAAAATTTTTTCTTTAGGATGGATAGGGACCCAGCAGGACTACATTTTAAAAATATTTTCATGTTGTACAGGGTGTTCCAAAAATACGAAAAGTATCAAAGTAATTGTTTTTTAAATGGAATACCCTGTATATTATTTCATTTTTGAATTTAACGTTGAAAACAAATGCCAGTTTCTTTGAGGTTTAGTTCACCTAAACCTTATGGTTTTTGAGATATCTCGTATTTTGTGAAAATGTAGTATCAATTTTAACGCTCAAACTCTCAACTGGTGTTTTCTTGTTTTCAACCAAATTGATGATAAGGCCTACCAACTGGAACAAACTTCATGTCGTACTTGTGAGATATTGATTAACTTAGACTTGGTGTGTAAAAATGAAGGTAAAATAATTACAATCTTTAAACGGCACTAACTTGTTTAAATTAAATAAGACACCCCGTATTTTATGTCACCAACAGATGTGAAATTTAATTATCTATCGAATACCTCAATACATTCTAATCGATATCTCTTCACGTTTTCAAATAAAAAGCACATTTTCATCTTTCAAGCTGATTTTCTGAAATTTTTCATTTATCAAGTCGCCTATGGCGTTTTGAGACATCAGAATTGATTAAAATAAACATCAAGATCATGATAGATGCTTTTATTTTTCAATATCTTAAATGTTATGTATTATTTCGAATTATAAAGGAAAAAAATATAGATATGAAACAAGCAATATTCTATATCAAGTGTTCAAAATGGCGACCATCAGATTCTATTTATTATTATTTATCGTATCTACAAATTTACCCTTAAATACAGGTAAAGTATCAGACTCTTAAAACAACAGTATACATTTTATAAAACCTTTAGCAACATTTGAGAACATACGCGGGCTAACATTTAAAACAGCTTCTCTGATACGCTGTTTCATATTTTCTGGTGTTGTTGGAGATGTGTATTATACGGCACTTGTGAAATATTGAATTACTTATACTTGGTGTGTAAAAATAAAGGTAAAATCATTGCAATCTTTAAACTTCACTTATTTGTTCAACTTAAATGAAACGCTCAGTATTTTATGTCACCAGCTGATGTGAAATTCAATTGTCTATTGAAAACCTGAATACATTCCTATCGATAACTCTTCACGTTTCCACATAAAATGAGCATTTTCATTTTGCAAACTGATTTTGAGGAATTTTTTATATACCAAGTCGCCCATGGAAACAGCGTATCAGAGAAGCTTTTCTAAATGTTATCCCGTGAATATTATTAAATGTTGCTGATGGTTTTATCAAGAGCATACGTTTGTGTTTAGAGTCTGATGGTCGCCATTTTGAACGCTTGATTATTGAATATTGCTTGTTTCATATCTATAATTTTTGTTTCCTTCATAATTTGAATTAGTACATAACATTCAAGATATTGAAAGATAAATGCATATATTATGACCTTGATGTTCATTTCAACCAATTCTGATTTCTCAAAACGCCATAGGCGACTTGATAAATAATAAATTTCAGAAAATCAGCTTGAAAAATGAAAATGTGCATTTTATTTGAGAACATGTAGAGATATGGATTGGAATTAATTGAGATATTCGATATATTAATCGATTATTAAATTTCACATCTGTTGGTGACATAAAATACGGGGTGTCCCATTTAAGTTGAACAAGTTAGTGCCGTTTAAAGATTGTAATTATTTTACCTTTATTTTTACACACCAAGTCTAAGTTCATCAATATCTCACAAGTGCGACATGAAGTTTGTTCCAGTTATCATTAATTTGGTTAAAAACAAGAAAACACCAGTTGAGAGTTTAAGCGTTAAAATTGATACTACATTTTCACAAAATACGAGATATCTCAAAAACCATAAGGTTTAAGTGAATTAAACCTCAATAAAAGTGGCATTTGTTTTCATCGTTAAATCCAAAAATGAAATAATATACAGGATATTCCATTTAAAAAACAACAACTTTAATACTTTTCGTGTTTTTGGAATACCCTGTATAACATGAAAATATTTTTAAAATGTAGTCCTGCTAGTTCCCTATCCATCCTAAAGAAAAACCTTTTATAAAATCAAATAGTTTAGCCATAACTCTTCATGTAGAATAACGTGAATAACCCTGTATATATATATATATATATATATATATATATATATATATATATATATATATATATATATATATATGTATATTATATAATAATATACTTACTTGTTTTTTTTTCAGCAATAGCAGGTCGGTTGAGTGTGAACATCGACTTTATCAAACAGTCACGAATTTCTTCACTTGTGCACTCAAAACTGTTGAAATATTGACGAAACGTTAACTGTTTGTTGAAATCGGTTTTCAGAGTCAAAATGATCTGTTATTGCTGAAAAAGTCAAATAAGTATCTAATACAAACCAGGCAAGAATAATTCAAACAGAGTATATATATATATATATATATATATATATATATATATACATATATATATATATATATATATATATATATATATATATATATATATATATATATATATATATATATATATATATATATATATATATATATACATGTAGAAACTCTGAAAAAACTGAATCTTATAACGGGTCTGAAGCGCACAGAGATTATTTAAACGAATGGTGGTTGATGATGAATTTAAACCGGTGCGAGTCATATGAAGTGAAAAACATTTCAGAGAGTAAAGTGATCTATGGGTTTGTGGTTTGGTACAGGAACGCCCTGATGAAGATAGATGTTGTGTCTTTTGGGATGTGCAGAGAAAATTGATATGTATAATCTGCATACATTATGTGAAGAATGAACTGTGCTCCCAGTGGAATAATGGAGGCAAAGCCTGCAAAACATCTGCCGTGATAATATTTGTAAAATAGATACAAGTCCTCAAACCTTCTTTCGATAATCGAGTGAAGGAATATTTGATATAAACGACTGGTCATCTATTAGTCCTACTCTTCTTTTCCAAGCAGATGCATTGAGTGCTCAAGTGAAGAAGTCAAAGCATGAGAGCTATGTTTTAATGCAGGATGAACTTGAACCTTATAAAGCAACAGTAGTACGAAAAATGTTACTAATCTTGCGTACAGCTGACTTGTTCATAGCCGGTTAAATTGGAATTAACACCGATTTCCAAACGATGAAGTTTATTGGTTTGCTTAGTAATTTGAAAATAGTTTAACTACTCAAATATCAGATGCTGTACCTACACTAGTTTAATTCCATAGATACAGGTATTAATACATGACTCCTATTATCTAGGAGCTAATTCGAAATATTCTGGAAATTCAAGAAATATTCTGGAAATTCAAGAAATATTCTGGAAATTCAAACCCTATCACTACCAAGTACTGCATTGTCGAACAAGTTGAGTAGGAGACTAGACGTGTGTAACTCAGGTCAGAGCCTGTTCAAATATTCAGATCACAGATGCTTGACTCATTCATTGAGCTGAGGCTCAATTGTGAGCAAACGGCTCACGGTTCGCAAGTAGTGAAAAGTTGTCATTGTCAATTTCTGCGGTTCATCTGTGGTCGGGTCACCGCGGCCAGTTACAAGCATCTACATATTCTCACAAAAACCAGTGCATAAGTACTGAAAAATTGATTCGTTTCGTTTTGTGAGCTGCGAAGTGTACGATAGTTCGACAAACATATGAAACAAACAACGAAATCATAGTGTGATTTAAGTGATCAAATAACCCATGACTCTCTCAAGTAGAGTCCCGCGCGACTCACGCGTCGCGAGCCACAGTATAGTAGATAGGTACTAATTGAGCTGACCTGTAAACCGGCTCGCGGCTCCGGTTCAACTGCGTGAAACGTGATTTGATCTGCAGCTCATGCTGATTAGTTCAGTTACCTATGTCTATAGGAGACCATTTTGAATTAAGAGAATATTTCACTTTGTTTCCTAGATAGTTACGATTGTATATTGGTATCTGAAGTATTATACCAGCATTTAGAAAGCATCTGACAAAAAAGAAGAACTTCGGAACGCACGCCATGCAAATATAACAATTATATGTGGATTATATGTGAAAATCGACGAACAAAGTATTTCCTGGATGCTTATGTCTTGTCGGCATTCAAAGAAACCTAATAATCAAATCCCAGTATGCGGGTTCGAGCTGGCACCATCGACCATATCATTTATTTGTTTTTCATGAAGGTAGCTTTCGATCCAGTAGCATAGTTCGTGAAGACCATAAGCTTCAATTTTCAATAGCAGTGATGCCAAAGTCAGTCGAATGCCTTCAAATAGTCTAGAAGACTGCTAATGATTCTCCATAATTTTAGATAACGCTTGTTGAAATATCGTTGACGCAGTTGGTGAGTTCGATTCCCACCGTGTCCTTGGGTGTTTGTGATTGTCCCATTACAATTTCATTACAATTTGACGAAGATACTACATGATTCTGGGTATATGTACTAAGTTTACGAACCCATGAGGGTAGATGATGGAACACAGGCGAACAGTCGCTTGTTGAAAGATATGTGACATGAGTAAGTAGGTCGAACTTAAACGTCAAAAGGCATTTTGAAGGTGACTAACGAGATTACTATGCTCGTATTGATCGCAGATTCTACTATTTTGGAAAATATGGTTAGTAGGGCAATTGAAAAATATTTACAAGGAAAGCACTTTTTCTCCTTTTTTGGAATTGGCTAGAGCCTTGCAATCTTTCATGTAGATAGAAACCTCATTTGCCCATATGGCTGAAATAGCCATATTGGTGGAAGGTCAGGAGCGCAATGCTAGAGAACAGTAAATGAAAGTCCATCAGATGTGCAAAACTTCAATTCAGACATTAAAACCTGGATCTTGAGAATATTATCAGGTAGTTTGAGACCTGATTCCAAAATCTACAGCATTATGATGTGATAATTTACCATTTTCAAAAACTAAGAATTTTGAAATATTCTTCTTTCCGATTGTTATTTCATAGGTTTGTTTCAGTATAGATACCGTTTGAAGTCAGGAATACAGATAAAGAGGTTGAAGCTCTGATGAAATTATATAGGTTTTATCAAATATTTCCAAAATATATGAAATCAGAAGACAATATACTTTATCCAATACCTTCTTCAATAAAAATATTTTTATATAAGAGCAACTTATGTTTTAATCTGAGATAAGGAATAGTTAAAAACAACCTTCAGAATTGTAGAAATTTTGCAAGTTCAATAGTAATTTCATGAATTCTTGAAATTTAATTCAGTCAAAATCTGTTGAATATATACATTAGAATAACGAATATTTCGATCATTGACATCAAAGTAAACCAAGATGTGAGTAGTATAGCTGGACCGGTTCTAGCTCACTTCAACTTTTCCGAAGTGTCAGTTCTGCGCATGCGCGACTTCGGGGGCGTGGCTATGATCGGGAAGTCGGCCATTTTGCGGATGGCGGCCATTTTCCAAGATGGCGGACCACGGTATTATCGTACTTTGGAACCTGACCAACAGATGGCGTTTCAAGATGGCTGACCACAGTATTATCGTAATTTGGAACTTGACCAACAGATGGCGTTCCAAGATGGCGTTTCAAGATGGCTGACCACTGTATTATCGTAATTCAGAACCTGACCAACAGATGGCGTTCCAAGATGGTGTTTCAAGATGGCTGACCACAGTATTATCGTAATTTGGAACTTGACCAACAAATGGCGTTCCAAGATGGCGTTTCAAGATGGCGGACCACTGTATTATCGTAATTAAGAACGTGGCCACCAGAGGGCGTTCTCATCATTCAGAATCTCGCCAACAGAGGGCGTTTCAATAGCATTCAAATTTGAATGTTTGACATATGAAAGTTCTATGCTCTGAGATATCTATGGTTCAAGATGACATTTGACCGTAACGAATGACAGATGGGATGACGTATGACAGTTCTATGCTCTAAGATATCTATGGTTCAAGATTACATTTGACAGTTACGAATGACAGATGGGATGACAGTTCTATGCTCTAAGATATCTATGATGACATTTGACAGTTCTATGTTTCAAATCCAAGATGGTGGATGCGCGCGGCTATGAGAATAACCATGGGGGCCTAGAGGACTGAAATTGTAAATGGGGGCCTCCAGGTGTCTTCGTGCAGGATCAGACGACTGAGTTCGATATATAGAAATATATGGAGTCTTCATGGGGGCCCTTGAGACACTTATACAAAATTTTAATATTTCATTTTTATTTAGCTGACTTACAGATCACGGTTCAGGAATATAAAATGATTTAAAGAAAAATTCAAAATTGAAGAAATCGAGCTCGGGGTTTACCAAGTTAAAAAAAAATCAACTTGAAAAATCCAACGCGAGGATCGTTCAAAATGACGTATAACAGATCTATGGTTTAAATCAAAGATGGAGGATCTATGGTCTTTCCTCTTTCAAATCCAATATGGTGGATTAAAGGTGACGTCACGTACCAAGTTGATTTTAAAAAAAATTTCAAGTTAAAAAATCCAGCGCGAGGATCGAACCTATATATCAGAAGTCCAACACTATCAAACATAAAAAAAAATCATTCGGAAGAAATCCATATATAGAATTGAACCTGTCATATTAGGAGTCCATGACTCTACCAAGTTAAAAAAAAAAAATTTCAAATTAAAAAATCCAACGCGAGGATCGAACCTCTATATCAGAAGACCAATACTTTCGAGCTTAAAAAGAAAATTCAAATTAAAAAATCCAACGCGAGGATCGAACCTCTATATCAGTTCAACACTACCAAGCTAAAAAAAAAATGTTAAATTAAAAAATCGATCGCGAGGATCGAACCTGTTATACTAGGAGTTCAACACTATGTTACACAAGCTTAAAAAAAAAATTTCAAAATTAAAAAATTCAACGCGAGGATCGAACCTGTTATACTAAGAGTTCAACACTATGTTACACAAGCTTAAAAAAAAATTTCAAATTACAAAATCCAACGCGAGGATCGAACCTCTATATCAGAAGTCCAACACTATCAAGAAAAAAAAAATAATAATACTAGAGAAATTCGCATGTAGAATTGAACCCAGTATATCTGTATTTTAGGAGTCCATGACCAAGCTTAAAAAAAAAAATTTCAAATTAAAAAATCTAACGCGGGGATCGAACCTCTATATCAGAAGTCCAACAATATCAAGCTTAAAAAAAAAAAAATTCAAATTAAAAAATTCAACGCGAGGATCGAACCTCTATATCAGTTCAACACTATCAAGCTAAAAAAAAAATGTTAAATTAAAAAATCCAACGCGAGGATCGAACCTCTATATCAGAAGTCCAACACTATCAATCTTAAAAAAAAATGTTAAATTAAAAAATCGAGCGCAAGGATCGAACCCAGTATATCTATATTAGGAGTTCAACACTATGTTACACAAGCTTAAAACAAAAAATTTCAAAATTAAAAAATCCAAATCGAGGATCGAACCTATTATAGTAGGAGTCCATAGCATTCACTGCTCTTTTAAAAAATTCAAATTATAATAATTATATTTTCAGGCTAAAGACAACCAACAATATATCATGGAAGTAGGGTGATTTTATCAGAGTTCGGTTTATACATTTTTCAATCGCCGAATATTGCGATGTTATATTCAAACTATTATATTTAAAAGAGTCTGGCATGATTGATATTATTTTTTGGATATCCTGAATAGTTATCATGTTAAAATACATATGGGGTCCCAGAGGACTGAAATTATTTGATATAATGGAATGTGGGCTTCGGAGACTCGTGTGGGGGACATCTTAGAGAACATTAAAAGTAATTTGAATTTCATTTATTAAGGATATCTTTACATAATACAATTATTCACTTGTCTATAATATACAGAAAATTGGTCCCTAGTCCTGATAATATAAGTTTTGATGCATTACCTTTGTCGAATTGAGAATTCTTATCCTCAACTTGTAATTGTCTGATTTTATGTTCGGCCCTTTCACCACAAAAAATTCAATTCTATCCATTATATATGTTGTTCTGTCGATAGCTTTAAACAGAATGGAATATTATTGAATATTGAACAGAAAAATTTATTAGTTCATAACAATCGAATGATAAAAGACATTAGATAGCTGATTGAAAAAATAACAGGGTTCAAATACACTCCATATAAGTATGAGGGAAAAATTTATTTAACATATAAGACACATTCATTAGACCTTTGACCTGTCCGTAATCACAGTAGCGATATTTCGATAGATATAAAAAATAATAATAGCTATATTTTATTATTACCTACTTCATCATTAAAATGTTATTTTCCAAGCGAAAACTCGGTATAAGTAATTCATAAATATTCGAAGCGGTACATTATGTGAATTGACCTAATTGACGAACTGATTACGATGCAAAAAACTTGTCGCTGCACGTAGGAAGTCACTGATAGGTGTATCTAGTGCAATGAACTGGAATATCTTTATTTCATTGTCATTCTAACATTCGTAGATGACTGACTGAGTTACATTTAATTAATATAATTAGAGACTCTGAGTAATAATTGTTGAAAATAATTCATGATTAGTTTGTGTGAAGTGAGTGAAATAATTGTCCAAACCAAATAAACTTCAAGAATAAGTTCTCCTTACTACAAACGAAGTTCCAGTGTTTATCAAGTGAGTACATATTATTTTTTAATAGATTCAGAATTGGAAATTGTATATACTAGATAATTTTTGGTGGATTTAATCCATTATTTTCTTCTGAGAAATTCAGACTTGAGAAATAATTTTCAAATATTCGTGTATTTTGAGTGTAGTATTCTTTCATTTATCCACATTATTATTTGAAGAAAGACTAAAAATATTTCTTTTACGCAGATTTCACTAATCATTCGACAACCACCAAAATCAACCTATTTCAGTCAGCTTTACAATTTAAAGTAAGTATGTTTTTTAATGTTTTGCTTAATATTTCGGCTCATATACAGGGTGTTCCTTTTCTAAGTGAAAGTCTGAGCAACACAAAGTGTACTTTTTTTCACATATTCAGCGATGAAATTTTGTTCACAATTTTTGAAAATGTAGGAAACAGTGTTGTCCGATGTAATGAATAATCACTAATCTAATAAGCTAAATCAATTTTCAACAAAAATGAGATATATCATTTATCACGTCTGACAACCTGAAGATAATTTTACGATGGATTCATCTATTCAAATATATTATTTTCTTCTGAGAAATTCAGACTTGGGCAATAATTTTTTTAATATTCATGTTGTTTTTATATCAGTGTTAAAATTCATAATTATTTACTATGTTATGGGCAGGATATCTATGCATACTATTAATTGAACTATATTCAAGTTTTTAACCTCATATAAATCAATATACGGTAAATAGCAATACTGCTTCATTGTAAGTTACAATTTCTGAACAGAGTACAACACCAGTTCAACGACCTGACCTTGATTTCAACACTAATAACTCAAGTTATTCCGAGCTATTACTGCGGAGGTTCAGTCTTATGCTAACTCCCAAACTTGTAACACTTATGAATAATTAAGTGTAAATACTTCCTCAAGTATTCAATCAACTATTAATATTGTATACCTAAGGTAAAGAATTTATTTTTTCTTGTAGTTGAGTGTAATTTTGTATGTCACAAAGTCGTACAACAAAGTAACGTTTTTCCCGTATCATATTCTAATTTGTTTTGTTTTTGTATTTATTTTATTGAATGAGGTAATTTAAGTACAAGAAAAACTAGCATGTTATACACGTAAAAAATTCTATTATTATAAACATTATAGATACTCACTGGAAATAGCTTTTATATACTAGTATAACAAAATACTATCTCTGTGTACATATTCAACAAAAGTTAATTAATGTTTTTTGTTCTGCAGAAAAACTTCGTCAACCATGAGTATAATGAAGATTTCTGATGATGCAGTCAAAACTTTTGGAGCAAGTTTGAAATTGATAAGAACTGTGTAAGAAGTTGGTAGATGGTTGAAGTATATTAATAAAATCATCTTTCGAATCACGAAATATACAAGGGGTAAGAATTTTTCTCATTCTCAAAATAGTTTCCACAAACTCGAAGCAAATCTATCAATCCTCAAGACCTACAGAGAAAATATCCAGCACATACGTCATTCAAATTTCAAAAAGGGTTCTGGTTTGGGCAGGCAATCCAAACGTTTAATTTGGAGGGATGTTGATTCAGCTTTTAAAAGTAGAATGCGTACAGGGGTGATTATCAATAATACAATCAAAGATCCTGAAGAGTTCCTCAGTAAAACTTTCAGAACTTTCAATAATAAAATAAAATCAGCTCTGCAAAATTCAATTTTGAAAGTTAACGTAATTTTAAGTTGTAATTACATCAAACCTGATACTAGAGAGGAAAGTATTAAAACATTTTGCACTGAAAGTTCTGTTGTTGATCTCTCAGATGAATTAAAAGCATTGTATAACACTAAATTTCGAGCTGTCATTCTTAGGAAAATGGATGAGTTTCAGGAGCGTGACAGTGGGTGGGCTCTCCTACAAATTCTTAACCTCAAAGTGAATATAAATGAATATAGACCAATAACAATAGGTAATTCTACGTATGTTGACATACCTATGTTTATTCAAAATAAAAAGGCGGTAGTGAATGTTAAGAATAATGACTCTCATTGTTTCCTTTGGGCAGTCATGTCATGTTTAAGACCTGCTAAGAAGCATAGTGAAAGGACTTCTTCATACCCATCACCTTGCTCTATTTTGAAATATGAAGGTATAACTTTTCCGATGACTCTAGACCAAATTCCTGAGTTTGAAAGACTCAATGATTTAGCAATTAATGTGTACGCAATTGAGAAGAAAACAGTGGTTCCGATATTTTTGAGCAAAAATAAAGAGAAGGAGCGTATACATTTATTGATGTTGAAAACGGAAAAAAATTACAGTGATTTCATGATGCAAACTGACAATTTTGAAGAAAAAACAGTTTATCATTTTACTTGGATGAAAAACATGTCACGTCTACTTAGATCTCAAAATTCAAAGCATCATAAACATTTTTTTTGTGATATATGTCTTAATAATTTTGTAACTGAAAATTCATTAGAAAAACATAAAAATTATTGTGACGGTCTGAACAAATGTAAAGTATCGTGCCCACCGGAGGGAGTTGATTTTATAGAGTTTAAAAATTATTTGAATAAGGAAAAGGCACCATTTATAGTTTACGCTGATATTGAATGTCTTTTGGTTGAATCAGAGGAGAAAATATCTGAAAAAACTGGGATTTATCAAAAACACATTCCTTACAGTATAGCTTATTATCTGCATTGTAGTTTCGATGACTCAATCTCCTATTATAAGTCATATACAGGTCAAGATTGTCAGTCTTGGTTCATGAAAGAGCTTTCTCAACTGGCTGAAGATATGGAACCCTGTTTTCTTCATAACGTCCCTATGAATAAACTATCGAAAGAAGAATGGAGTTCATTTTACAAGTCTGAAAAGTGTCATATCTGTGAAAAGCCATTTAATCCTACAGATATCAGAGTTAAAGATCACTGTCATTTCACAGGGCGTTATCGGGGTCCTGCACATCAAGACTGTAATTTGAATTACAAAAACAGACAGAATGTGGCCGTGGTCCTGCACAACCTCAGTGGATATGATTCACACTTCATAATAAAAAATCTTGTGTCAGATATCGATGGTAGAGTTGATGTTCTACCGATCAATAAAGATCGATACATAGGTTTTACGAAACATCTAGCAGATTCATTCATTTCCTTCAGATTTATAGACTCATTTAGATTTATGTCAACAAGTATAGAGAAATTAGCCTCTTTTTTGAAACCTGAACAGAAAAAAATTGTCAGAAAACATTATCAAAATGACGAACAGTTTCAGTTATTGATCAGAAAAGGGGTTTTTCCGTATGACTACATGAATTCATGGGACAGACTTGACGACACAGCACTTCCATCAAAAGAACAATTCTACAATCAACTGACTGACACAAACATTTCAGACTAAGACTATTAACATGCTTTGAAAGTATGGGACTCTTTTGACTTGAAAACTATGAGTGAATACAGTGATCTTTACCTTGAAACTGATGTTTTGCTACTAGCAGACGTTTTTGAAAACTTCAGACAAGATTGTATGAACACCTATTCACTCGACCCTGCTCATTATTATTCCCTACCTGGTTACACATGGGATGCAATGTTGAAATATACAAACCAAAAATTAAAATTGTTGAAGGATATCAACCAGATCATGTTTATCGAGAAAGGGTTGCGAGGGGGTATATCTCAATGTTGTAACCGGTACGGAAAGGCTAATAATAAGTATATGGGGGAACAATATAATCCTAACGAACCAGAGTCCTATTTGATGTATTTCGATGTCGTGAACTTATACGGGGCTGCTATGCAGAACGATCTACCCTATGATAATTTTGAATGGACAGACGAATATCCAACAGACCCATCCTTGATTCCTGATAACTCAGAAGTGGGATATTCGTCTGTCCATTCAAAATTATCATAGGGTAGATAGTTCTGCTTGGAAAATAACATTTTAATGATGAAGTAGGTAATAATAAAATATAGCTATTATTATTTTTTATATCTATCGAAATATCGCTACTGTGGTGTCTAATGAATGTGTCTTATATGTTAAATAAATTTTTCCCTCATACTTATATGGAGTGTATTTGAACCCTGTTATTTTTTCAATCAGCTATCTAATGTCTTTTATCATTCGATTGTTATGAACTAATAAATTTTTCTGTTCAATATTCAATAATATTCCATTCTGTTTAAAGCTATCGACAGAGCAACATATATAATGGATAGAATTGAATTTTTTGTGGTGAAAGGGCCGAACATAAAATCAGACAATTACAAGTTGAGGATAAGAATTCTCAATTCGACAAAGGTAATGCATCAAAACTTATATTATCAGGACTAGGGACCAATTTTCTGTATATTATAGACAAGTGAATAATTGTATTATGTAAAGATATCCTTAATAAATGAAATTCAAATTACTTTTAATGTTCTCTAAGATGTCCCCCACACGAGTCTCCGAAGCCCACATTCCATTATATCAAATAATTTCAGTCCTCTGGGACCCCATATGTATTTTAACATGATAACTATTCAGGATATCCAAAAAATAATATCAATCATGCCAGACTCTTTTAAATATAATAGTTTGAATATAACATCGCAATATTCGGCGATTGAAAAATGTATAAACCGAACTCTGATAAAATCACCCTACTTCCATGATATATTGTTGGTTGTCTTTAGCCTGAAAATATAATTATTATAATTTGAATTTTTTAAAAGAGCAGTGAATGCTATGGACTCCTACTATAATAGGTTCGATCCTCGATTTGGATTTTTTAATTTTGAAATTTTTTGTTTTAAGCTTGTGTAACATAGTGTTGAACTCCTAATATAGATATACTGGGTTCGATCCTTGCGCTCGATTTTTTAATTTAACATTTTTTTTTTAAGATTGATAGTGTTGGACTTCTGATATAGAGGTTCGATCCTCGCGTTGGATTTTTTAATTTAACATTTTTTTTTTAGCTTGATAGTGTTGAACTGATATAGAGGTTCGATCCTCGCGTTGAATTTTTTAATTTGAATTTTTTTTTTTAAGCTTGATATTGTTGGACTTCTGATATAGAGGTTCGATCCCCGCGTTAGATTTTTTAATTTGAAATTTTTTTTTTTAAGCTTGGTCATGGACTCCTAAAATACAGATATACTGGGTTCAATTCTACATGCGAATTTCTCTAGTATTATTATTTTTTTTTTCTTGATAGTGTTGGACTTCTGATATAGAGGTTCGATCCTCGCGTTGGATTTTGTAATTTGAAATTTTTTTTTAAGCTTGTGTAACATAGTGTTGAACTCTTAGTATAACAGGTTCGATCCTCGCGTTGAATTTTTTAATTTTGAAATTTTTTTTTTTAAGCTTGTGTAACATAGTGTTGAACTCCTAGTATAACAGGTTCGATCCTCGCGATCGATTTTTTAATTTAACATTTTTTTTTTAGCTTGGTAGTGTTGAACTGATATAGAGGTTCGATCCTCGCGTTGGATTTTTTAATTTGAATTTTCTTTTTAAGCTCGAAAGTATTGGTCTTCTGATATAGAGGTTCGATCCTCGCGTTGGATTTTTTAATTTGAAATTTTTTTTTTTTAACTTGGTAGAGTCATGGACTCCTAATATGACAGGTTCAATTCTATATATGGATTTCTTCCGAATGATTTTTTTTTATGTTTGATAGTGTTGGACTTCTGATATATAGGTTCGATCCTCGCGCTGGATTTTTTAACTTGAAATTTTTTTTAAAATCAACTTGGTACGTGACGTCACCTTTAATCCACCATATTGGATTTGAAAGAGGAAAGACCATAGATCCTCCATCTTTGATTTAAACCATAGATCTGTTATACGTCATTTTGAACGATCCTCGCGTTGGATTTTTCAAGTTGATTTTTTTTTAACTTGGTAAACCCCGAGCTCGATTTCTTCAATTTTGAATTTTTCTTTAAATCATTTTATATTCCTGAACCGTGATCTGTAAGTCAGCTAAATAAAAATGAAATATTAAAATTTTGTATAAGTGTCTCAAGGGCCCCCATGAAGACTCCATATATTTCTATATATCGAACTCAGTCGTCTGATCCTGCACGAAGACACCTGGAGGCCCCCATTTACAATTTCAGTCCTCTAGGCCCCCATGGTTATTCTCATAGCCTCGCGCATCCACCATCTTGGATTTGAAACATAGAACTGTCAAATGTCATTTTGAATCATAGATATCTTAGAGCATAGAACTGTCATCCCATCTGTCATTCGTAACTGTCAAATGTAATCTTGAACCATAGATATCTTAGAGCATAGAACTGTCATCCTATCTGTCATTCGTAACTGTCAAATGTAATCTTGAACCATAGATATCTTAGAGCATAGATCTGTCATACGTCATCCCATCTGTCATTCGTTACGGTCAAATGTCATCTTGAACCATAGATATCTCAGAGCATAGAACTGTCATATGTCAAACATTCAAATTTGAATGCTATTGAAACGCCCTCTGTTGGCGAGATTCTGAATGATGAGAACGCCCTCTGGTGGCCACGTTCTTAATTACGATAATACAGTGGTCCGCCATCTTGAAACGCCATCTGGGAACGCCATCTGTTGGTCAAGTTCCAAATTACGATAATACCATGGTCAGCCATCTTGAAACGCCATCTTGGAAAGCCATCTGTTGGTCAAGTTCCAAATTACGATAATACTGTGGTCAGCCATCTTGAAACACCATCTTGGAACGCCATCTGTTGGTCAGGTTCTGAATTACGATAATACAGTGGTCAGCCATCTTGAAACGCCATCTTGGAACGCCATCTGTTGGTCAAGTTCCAAATTACGATAATACTGTAGTAAGCCATCTTGAAACGCCATCTGTTGGTCAGGTTCAAAAGTACGATAATACCGTGGTCCGCCATCTTGGAAAATGGCCGCCATCCGCAAAATGGCCGACTTCCCGATCATAGCCACGCCCCCGAAGTCGTGCATGCGCAGAACTGACATTTCGGACTTGGAAAAGTTGAAGTGAGCTAGAACCGGTCCAGCTATACTACTGATGTGAAAACTAACATAATACACGAGGGGTCAAGGTTGTAACTAACTATCGTCAGCGTCGACGAAATTATTTTCAATAGAAAAGTATTTGCGAACTATTTGAAATTTTAACTTTAATAAATAACAAAAAATATTTTCACATATCATTGTGACATTTAGGGCCATCGGAACATTCAGTAGATTATGCGGATGCTGTGGTTGCGCTTGAGTGACATGTCTTCAAAAACTATATATAGGTATATATATATATATATATATATATATATATATATATATATATATATATATATAAAAATATATATATATATATATATATATATATATGTATCTGTAGATACCACCAGGAAATGCATCGATCGATATCTCAGAAACTGGATTCAGGAAAAATTTGAAATTTCGGACTGGCTAGATGTATTGAGGCCTGCTGAGCTGAAATATTTTCATCTATTGGGGGTTTCAGGTTATACCGGAAATAGACCCTCAGTCGTTTATTTCAAGTGGGACACCCTATATATTATTACATTTTTGAATTCTATTTAAGATTCTAGGCAGATTTTATGCATCATGTCCGATACCTAAGTCTAAGCGTTTTTGACATATTTAAGTATATAGGTCAAAAATGACGATTGCAAGCCCTAATATAATTATCAGTTGTTACTATAAATTGTACCTGTATGATTAGTTATCCAGATATTATACAAAATCTATTATATTCAGTCCTTAACAAGGAAGCCAACCCAAAGTAAGTAAGAAAGGTTTCCTTATAGGAACAATTGATAATTATATTAGGACTTGCAATCGTCATTTTTGACATAAAAACTTAAATATGTCAAAAACGCTTAGACTTAGGTATAAGACATGCAAAAAATCTGCCTAGAATATTAAATAGAACTCAAAAATGTAATAATTTATAGGGTGTCCTATTTAAAATAAGCGACTTATGGTATATTTCCGGTATAACCGGAAGCGCCCAATAGATGAAAATATTTCAGCTGAGCAGGCCCCAAGACATCTAGCCAGTTTCCAAAATGTCAAATTTTTCCTGAATCCAGTTTCTGAGATATCGATCGATGCAGTTCCTGGTGGTATATATATATATATATATATATATATATATATATATATAAGTATATATATATTTATATATATATATATATATATATATATATATATATATATATATATATATATATCTATATATATAATATATATATATATATATATATATATATATATATATATATATATATATATATATATATATATATATATATATATATATATATATATATATATATATATATATATATATATATATATATATATATTATATATATATATATATATATATATATACATATATATACACATATATATATATATTTATATATAAATATGTATATATATATATTGAAAGAACTTGAGGAGGCTCAAAATCATCAAAGTCACAAATTTCAGAAACATAATGATGATAATTACTTTATTATTTAGAGCTGCGTACGGAATCCATTACTTCTTTGGGATATTCCGTTGAAATGGTAATTTCGTGAAAGATGTCCAAAAAATACAAAAGTGTGTTTTTCTTGCAATATTTTCTTTGAAAAAATACTAATAGTATCCATAAAATTTTCTTTAAATAAAATACATTGAAAACAAAAAGTAGTTTCATTTTTCACGGATAGATATAATTTAAGGAATAAAAAAGTCTATAACTAAATTATTATACTTGTACAGTTGAAGTTTTTCAAGATATCAAGCAAAATTTTTATTTATAAAAATAAATAAAATTATGTGCGTTTTTTTAATTTTAGAAGCGTTACCGAAAATGAACAAGTGTTCCTCCTGAATGAAAAGAATCATACCTCCTAGGTCTTCCATTGAGCTTTTATCATAACCGGGTAACTATGGACTATATTATGGAATTTGTCACTTTAAAATCATTAATCAATGTTTCTATCGAAAGGTTTATATAAGCAGGATTGAGGTAAGTATCGCGATGTTAGACTGATGGAGTAGATATTGAGGGTGTTGATATTTTGGTTTTCAATAATTGTAGTTAATATTGGTTCACATGACTCCATATGGAAAGGGTTTGATGATCTAAATTTTCACTCTTTGTTGCAAAAGTTATTGATTTCAAATCATTGTTAACGTTCCGTGAATAATTTATGCTTTATCGAATAGATAACTGATTTTCAGCAAAATGTGTAGACTGTATTTTATTAGCGTAGGTAGGTACCTACTTGGTAGAACAGTTCTCTGAAAAGTCGATCTGGGGCATAATCTCATTTTCAGTAAAAATTTTTAAAGCTCTGTTTTTAACTTATTTTCAACTATAAATGCAATAAAAAAGTTGTTTCATGACAGGAATGTCTTTATATAATACAGCTTGACATACACTCAACACTCTGAGTAAGTTAATCAAAAATTGCAATTTTGTAACATTTTTAAAACGTGTCATGTTCTCCGGGCCGAAATGGCAGTTCACAAAATGACGACTTCCAATTAACACGCGCTTTGATTTCATGGCCGCCATTTAATACGTGATCTGATCCGGTTGAAGTGAAATGTCTGCGATTACTTTGAAATGATTGATTTAAGATGATCTTTGCAAATAATTTCATCAGTATTTGAAACTGATAAACTCATTACCGGTGGATGAACGATTGATGTACGCTATTTGAAAAATGAATCAAAAGGTACTTTTCTGTCAAATGAAACTATTTATTTGTTAAGAAACACACTGACAGCCAGCTATATTTCCCATTTCACCCACTACGGAGGTGTTATAGATGCGTTTACTTCAAATTATTTTTGGTCGATTATACCTACGTTCACTGAAATGATGTCCGAAAAAATATTCCATTATATTTATTTATTTATTAATTTATTTTTTTTTAATTGATAAGGCTGCTACTCGATGAAAATTAATTGTTAACATGATTGAGAAATGAAACACCGAGTTTAACGATTTTCACATATATTATATGTGAAAATCGTTAAACTCGGAGTTTCATTTCTCAAACATAATATTATATTTATAGTTAATAGAGAAGTTTTTTGAATATCGCTTCTGAAAAATAATTTCTAAATAAACAAGTAAAAAATAAAGAAATATACTGCATATGTAATGATTATACTGGATATACTGGATATGGAATGATTGAATATCGTCTATTATATTGATTGATTGGAGATTGTTTTTGAAGGTTCTAATTGAGGACGTGTTCTCGAAATGATTTTCCTACATATACATTGAAATAATATAAAATTTATGTAACTTGTAAGGTATATTGGATGATGTATAGTTAGAAAAAATTAATTATATTATTTCATCAATATAATTCGCTCAATGAAATTGAGATTCAAGTAAAAAATTTTTAGGAAAAGCAAACTTTCCACTTTGGTGAATTTGAGATCGTAGTAACGAATTCAGCCAAGAGAATGGAGATCAAATATTCGGTATCATACGCATATTGATAATATAGAAGATATGAAGTGTTTTTTCATCTGGTTTCACTCATGTACATAAACTCCAACTATAGCCAAATGCCATTTTCTAATATATTATCCTTAAAGATAAACCATATCTTACCTGATATATCGATTAGCAATTATCCAAAATAATGTTTGTATACTCAAATTCTTTTTATCCTCAAACGCCAGCAGTACATGATAAGTCAGTAACCATGCAGATATGAGAAAGAAAGTCTGAACGGCATGTGCGCCTGCAGTGAAAAAAATATTGGTGAAATCATCGGTGAACTGAAATCAAGTTGATGTTTTATTATATTAATTGAGAATCCTTTGAAAACAGTTCTTTTATGACTTACCTTTTCGACAATTTGTAAATTACTCACAGGACCTATAAGGGTACCCATGATACAATGCGTTGTAATTACCAAAATCATGTTATAGAAGCGAATCCCCTGAATGAACTCCAAAGATTTATTTTCTGATGGCGTCTTCAAACGATAGAAATTTTTCGAAATTGAGAAACAACTCATGACTTTTCCAACTGAAAGAGTGGATCAAGACATAGAACATAGTAAAATTACATTGGTATCAAGAAAATGTACTTCTAGCCAAACCGCTAACGATGAACCGGATCCAGACAACAAAATTTATGAAAATTTAGTAGGATATATATATATATATATATATATATATATATATATATATATATATATATATATATATATTATATATATATATATATATATATATATATATATATATATAAATGAAATAAACTAGGACATTTATTTGAAACTAATCAAAAACCTCCTAGCACAGCTGGTTATACGAGTTCACGAAACATAGGAATATCCCCAATCAAGTTGTTGATGTGATGATAGATAGACTGTTTCGCCCTTATATGGGGCTCATCAGTATCATCCATCAATAGAAAGTGATAACCAATCAAATATTTCAAACGTCTGCTAGGTTTGTTTGATTAGTTTCAAATAAATGTCATAGTTTACTTTTGTTATTGCCACGGACGTGTCCCGATAACACGAAGAATTCTGATTCATATATATATATATATATATATATATATATATATATTTATTTGAATTGTTGTTGCCTGTGAACTATCGATTTTATTGAAAAGTTGACGTTTCGCCACGACATTCGTGGCTTTTTCAAAACTTTTGAAATATTGAAATTTCTTTGACATTTATTGATTTAAAAAATTTGAAAAGTTGAAAAAGACTACTATGTTTCATTACATGTTCTAAACTATACCCTTTTTTAGAAAAATTGAAAGTTCTAGATGTCCAGATTTTGTCGAAGAAGATGAGTTGTTATGATTAGAGTTTCTTTGTTGAATTATTTTGTCTTGATTAACGTTGTTTCTTAGAAAAATTAAAGAATCAAATCTCATAAAAAACGATTACTTAATAAAACTTATACAGAAAATCACTGAAAAAACAATTCATAAACTTTACAACACATTAGAAACGTCAAACAAAAAGAATATTAACAGAAAATATATGCCTCTTCCATATATTCCTCATTTAAGTAATAAAATATCACATATTTTAAATCAACACGATAATAAAGTAGCGCACACTGCATGAAATCAAATATAAAATAACAACAAACAAATATATTCTAAATTAAAAAGTATAACACCTCTTCTGCAAAAATCTCATGTTGTTTATAGTATACCCTGTAATATTTGTAATAAATCATATATAGGACAAACTTTTCAAAATATAGAAGAAAGATTAAAAGCACAGAAATATGCCAAAACACAAACCACAGCACTAATCAAACATAAAAATAATGTAAATCATAGTTTCAACTTTAATAGCACAAACATTTTAGAAATGTTACATATTCAAAATGATTTAAATAAAGTCATAAATGATAGAACAGATATAAAACATTTAAGTTCAATATACGCAGATTTGATTCTTCAATTTTTCTAAGAAACAACGTAAATCAAGACAAAATAATTCAACAAACAAACTCTAACTATAACAACTTATCTTCTTCGACAAAAACTAGACATCCAGAATTTTCAATTTTTCTAAAAAATGGTATAGTTTAGAACATATGATCTCCAAAATTACAAGTAATGTCTTTTTAAAGACAAATCCGACAATCAAATATATCAAACCTATTTTGTACAATACGTGGCTGAAGGTTTCTGTGGTTCCCTTTCCATCTAATATCAACAGACCTGACTGTTGATATTGGACTAAATAGCACGTAATTAGTAACTGAAGACGGCCACAGCCGTAATGAAAAATGTTTGAAAAAAAGATAAATAGTACACTATTCTTTGACTTTTCAAAATAAAAATAATTTGAACCTATTTAGAACATTACGTGGGTAAAGGTTTCTGTGGTTTCCCTTACCATCTAATAATAACAGATTTGAATGTTAATATTGGACTGAATAGCACGTAATAAATAACAGATAACGGACACAGCCAAATAAATTTTGATGAAACATAGTAGTCTTTTTTAACTACTCAATTTTTTTCAAATCAATAAATGTCAAAGAAACTTCAATATTTATTTATATATATATATATATATATATATATATATATATATATATATATATATATATATATATATATATATATATATAAAATTCATGTCTACTACTCGTTGGATAATAATATTGAAATTAAGTTACGGGCATTTCGACTGTAATATTGGGCAAAACTCACTGATGGTTCATTTTTTCCTTACGGCTCTATATTTCGTCTCGGATTTGAAACATCCTCAGGAGCAACTAAAATTGTTGAAAAAATTACTCAAAACAACGTTAAAAAACAAAAACGTTACATAGGAAAACTAAGAAACAAATAATTGACAATCTTCATTAAGTGAAATACATATAAAAGTAGTTATGATTGAATTAATAGTCTCGTCCACTTTTAAAGCATGAAAAACTACCTAGACGAAATATAGAGCCTTAAGGGAAAAAATGGACCATCATTGAGTTTTGCCCAATATTATAATCGAAATACCCGTAAATTATTTTCTATATATATATATATATATATATATATATATATAAATATATATATATATATATATATATATATATATATATATATATATATATATATATATATATATATATATATATATATATATATATATATATATATATATATATATATATATATATATATGTATATATATATATGAGAATACTATATACATATCAGCTTTCTGTCCGAACTGTAGGGATTTTTGGAAATTCTGAAATTCACATATTAGAAGAAATATATCCTTTTTTGTATTTGTTTACTCAAGTCGGTCGAAAAGTTGTGTGATGCTTTTCATATACAGCAAAATATTAGGAGCAAGTTTGTGTATAAAACACCTCAACAAAGTAGTATAACTTAAAATTACTAGAATACTCACTTGACGTCCCTGTTATTTTATTATATTCTGTCTTGGACTTATATCTTGCGATTCCTTCATAGAATGATGCTAGTATAATGAACGATATATACAAGAAGAGGAATGTTCTGAAAATTTCAAAAGAATTCAGCACAATCATTTTCAGTTTCTCTTCGATCAATTGGCCTTCAGAATATTCAATGATAATGAATGAAATTCAAGGATCAACTTACAAAATTAATTTAACAGAGGAAGGTTCTATATTTCATCTCCTACGATTATAAGACAACTATTTTTTAATATTAAACTCAATGGTCGTCGATTGAATACATTATATCCTTGTTGAAAATACTTTTTTTATTTTTGATTTGTAATTCGAATGAAATAATTCTCAGATTTTTTCTGTTGCTCAATAACAGCAAATCAATAAACAGACTGCGCTCTCAATAGAATCTGAACGAAACGTATTGAACTTCAAAGGAATCTCTTCCTTCAAAATATGTTATTTCATCATTCCCTTTTATTACATAATTGAAACACAAATTTTTGTGTATTATGTCACTGAAATAAAAACACAGAGCTTGTAGATTCAATATATGTCAGAATAATTGTGGATAAGCATCTACAAAAATATTCACATAATCATATCAGATAATATTTGGCTTCTGAAATTTTCCTTATCATATCGGACACGTATACCTATCAGTTTTGGAGAAGACGTACTAGTTGAAAAGGAAATGATTAAATTTTATACAATGTTCGGAGAAGCCAGTGGTATTTTTATTTTGTAAAATTGACTTTTTATGTTCTTCAACACGAATATTTATATTCCTTCCTGTTTGTCCAATATAGAAAGCAGGACATTCGTCACAAAATATTTTGTAAACACCACTGTTTTCTCCGATGTTAGATTTCTCTTTATTATTGACCAAGAATGACTTCAAGTTTCTTTTATTTGTACAAATTGTTTTGACGTTATTTTTCGATAGTCTGTTACAAATTTTGCTACTCAAATTCGGCACATAATTAATTGGAAAGTATTTTTGTTCTTCATTAATAGTTTTCGTGGGGTATATTGCATTCAACAGATACTTTATATTTATAAATAGTAAAAGCAATTAATACAATTAAATTATTAGCCACCAATAACGGTTACAATGAAAGTCTTATCGATAAGCTCATTGGGAAAAAACGAATAAACTATCTGTTGAATTCAATATACCACACGCAAACTATTAATGAATAACAAAAATACTTCCTAATAAATTATGTGCCGAATTTGAGTAGCAAAATTTGTAACAGACTATCGAAAAATAACGTCAAAACAATTTATACAAATAAAAGAAACTTGAAGTCATTCTTGGTCAATAACAAAGAAAAATCTAACATCGGAGAAAACAGTGGTGTCTACAAAATATTTTGTGCCGAGTGTCCTGCTTTCTATATTGGACAAACAGGAAGGAATATAAATATTCGTGTTGAAGGACTAAAAAAGTCAATTTTACAAAATAAAAATACCACTGGCTTCTCCGAACATTGTATAAAATTTAATCATTTCCTGGATTTCAACAAAACCTAATTGTTACATTGAGGTGACAAAGAAAAGCACCTCGACCTTCTTGAAATTCTCGAAAAAAGTTCCGCCCATAATAGTCAATTACCCCTTGTAAACGAACAAATTGATTTTCAGGTATGACCTTTGCTTTTGTCTGTTTTATATAATAAGATGTAATACTCTCCTGTAGTCAGTCTTGATAATTAGTTCATAACTCGAAACATGTCGACTATTCTTTACTGCTAAATACAGTATCTAAATATTTTTATATAGTGAAACATAAGCGACGTGTGTTTTATTTCAAGGTTTATACTTTATATTTTACATACTTTCATACAAGAATCAACTGAAAATATATGCTCAGAAAAGGGTTGAAAATAGCCCTTATAGGTATTTCCCTGTTGGAATTTATTCAATAGGAAATAAATATGTATCAAAAAATATACTTACATTACAGTAATATCATAAATATCATATGGCGAAGGTTCATTGGTTTGGCAGGACATATGATTTATGGTACCGTAAAGACCTTTACTTTCAAACTTTTTATTGTAACATAATGCCAAATTATCTTTAAATGTTGAATCATCTGTAAAGTCCTTTTCGATATTAGGGCAAGTGAAAGGGATACAAATACCATGTCTCAGTTTGTCATGGCGATAATTTTTCGGATTATTACTGAGTTCCTGAAAACCAGAAAATAAATATTTCATAGAGATACACAATCTCAGATCTCAGAAGTATAGCAATTATCGTTTCACACTATGTATTCCAAGATGAGAATAATCTATTAATAATTTGTATTTTATAGGAAAAATTACTCTAATACATCTCAGTTCATTTGGAAAATAGCGCGTGAACATTTTCATAACATTTTATATCTTGTCAATCAATCACTGAATGCTTCACCTTCTCCTTTTGTACGATTCATATCTGAATGGTATTCAAGTGAACACATTAATGATAAACCACTGGCAAGTAACAATTTTCACGATTTAAATGTGTGAGCAATATATAGCATATATGTATATATATATATATATATATATATATATATTTATATATATATATATATATATATATATATATATATATATATATATATATATATATATTTATATATATATATATATAAATGTCCAACTTACAAAAACCTACTTTAACACTTTAACAGGAATAGTCAGAACCCAATCTATTTACTCATTGGTATACAATTTTGAAACAATGATTGTGAAATAATAAAGGATCTGTGTAATGTATATTAAGTGTTAAGAAAATAATTTGAATTTGTTTTCATGTTTCAATGAATGAATGTTTCAATGTTGAATGAAACTTTCTCTCCTCTTGACATACCCCACCAATGGGGTAGATTAGGACAGATTTTTTCGAAAATTTGAAAATGCTACCCCTCTGACAGTAATAAAAACACATGACTACATAGAGTGTTGAATTATAAGTAAGATTCCAAATAAACGATAACCACTAAAAACACCTTTCTGATGAACTTCTTTTAGAAATAGCACCCATTTTTTAAAGAATTTCCGAAACTAGCCCCCTTTCCCCTATATATATATATATATATATATATATATATATATATATATATATATATATATATATATATATTTATATATATATATATATATATATATATAAATATATATATATATATATATATAATATATATATATATTATATAATATATATATATATATATATATATAATATATATAAATAATATATATATAATATATATATATATTATATATATATTAAATATATATATGAAAAACTTGGTTCACGAATGAAACCGCGTAAAAGATTTGAAAAATCTCGACGTTTCGGCTCCTTTTGCGAAAGCCATCTTCAGGAGAATTAGAAGGGAAATAATTCAGACTCGTGGCCTCCAATCTGCTACTCCACGAATCGAATTTAGGGGAGGAATCGGAAGACAATACGATTGCGTGGTCTCAACCTGCCCTACTCCACTAACCGTATTGCTTCCTGTCAACTCTGAAGTCTCAATCTGCCTACTCTTCAGAGTCAACTGACGGGCCGATCGTCGCGTGGCCGTAATTTATAGGGAGGGGGGTGGGTACTCACGCTCATCAGTGCGATGCACTCTGATTGGGCGTTACATGGCGACCACTGAGAAGTGGTTTCCATGCTGATGGGACTGTCATCTCTGGTGTTCAAACAATTTGGACGTTTTTCTATTTCTACAGCTTCACGGATAATTCGGGATTTGAAAGATCGGACGGGAGCAATAGTTCTTGTATTGGGGAAATCGATAATGTGGGCCTGTTTGGGTGTGATGTTGGGAAGGGCGTTGGCGATACCTGAGTGTCTTACCGAAAGTGAATGTCCTTGGCACGGACCTGAATTCGTCGGTTCGTTTGTCCTATATAGGAACGAGGACAATTGGAACAGGGAATCTCATAAACACCGTGATTTTCGTTAGGAATTTTATCCTTGACGGATCTGACCAGATGGGAGAGTTTTGTGAGTTAGTGAATATTGTTTTGATGTTTGTGTTTTTGAGAGATCTTGCGATCTTATCTGTTACTCCTTTGATGTAAGGAAGAAATAATTTAGGTGTAGATTCTTGTTCAGTGGGATGGAAGGTGGTAGAGGTGGGTGATATTTGTGTGTTTGCGTATGCTCTTGTCGATTTGATATGTGTTGTAACCGTTCCGTAATAATAATATGTTTTAGAGTTTTGAGTTCTGATTCACGGTGTTCGTCGTCAGATAGTCGAATGGAACGGTAGAATTAGGGTATTAACTACAGAGTTAAGTTGAGAAGGATGGTGGTGAGACTGGGCATTCAGATAACGGTTTGTATGAGTGGGTTTACGATAAACTGAATAGGAGAATCCTTGGGATGGAAGTTTTTTGATCATGACATCGAGGAATGGCAGAGACCCATCGTTTTCCACTTCCATTGTGAATTGGATACTTGGATGTATGCCATTCAAATGATTCAAGAAGTGGAGCAACGAGTTCTCGCCATGGGGCCAGGTCGCAAAGACATTCGTCTACATAACGTAGCCAGCATGATGGTTAAGGTCGAATGACGAGAGAAGCTTGGGTTTCGAAATGTTGCAGGAAAAGTTGGGCTATGATGGGGGAGAGAGGGGATCCCATTGGGGCTCCCTTGATTTGTCTGAAGAAATTGCCTTGAAAGATGAAATAAGTGTTGGCCATGCAGTGTTTGATCAGGGATAGGTTGTCTGGGGATATTTGATGTTTCGTGTCTAGGATGGAAAGTGTTTCTTCAATGGGGATATTTGTAAATAAGGAGACAATATCAAAACTAACAAAGAGATCAGTTGGGGTAATATCAAATACTTTGAAGGAGTTCTATGAAGTTGAAAAGAGTTTTTGACGTATGACTGGGTTTGTTCGGCAAGGGGTTGAAGGGTTTTGGCGAGATATTTCGCAAGAGGATGTGTTGGACAATTGTAAGCGCTGACAATGGGTCGAAGTGGAATATTAGGGCTGTGAAACTTTGGTAGACCATAAATTCGAGGGGTTCTAGAAGATTTTTCTCTTGGATTAGAGACTTTTTTATTCAGGTGGGAGAATTCGATTGGTTGATACGAGATCTTGTGGTTTTCTCCAGGTATGTTGTCGGGTCATGAGTGATACGCTTATAGTCGGGGGTGTCAAGAAGATTGGACAGTTGATCGAGGTAAGAAGAAGTGTTAAGAATGACAGTGGCATTGCCTTTATCGGCTGGGAGGACGACTATATTTTGGTCATTGTAAAGTTCTTTGAGAGATTGCCTCTCAGAAAAAGTGAGGTTGGGACGGGGTGGCCGACTTGTACGAAGAATTTTGGCGATGTCATGACACCCCCGACTATAAGCGTATCACTCATGACCCGACAACATACCTGGAGAAAACCACAAGATCTCGTATCAACCAATCGAATCTCCCACCTGAAATAAAAAAGTCTCTAATCCCAAGAGAAAAATCTTCTAGAACCCCTCGAATTTATGGTCTACCCAAAGTTCACAAGCCTAATATTCCACTTCGACCCATTGTCAGCGCTTACAATTGTCCAACACATCCTCTTGCGAAATATCTCGCCAAAACCCTTCAACCCCTTGCCGAACAAACCCAGTCATACGTCAAAAAACCCTTTTCACTTCATAGAACTCCTTCAAAGTATTGATATTACCCCAACTGATCTCCTTGTTAGTTTTGATATTGTCTCCTTATTTACAAATATCCCCATTGAAGAAACACTTTCCATCCTAGACACACGAAACATCAAATATCCCCAGACCAACCTATCCCTGATCAAACACTGCATGGCCAACACTTATTTCATCTTTCAAGGCAATTTCTTCAGACAAATCAAGGGAGCCCCAATGGGATCCCCTCTCTCCCCACATCATAGCCAACATTTTCATGGAACATTTCGAACCCAAGCTCTCTCGTCATTCGACCTAAACCATCATGCTGGGCTACGTTATGGTAGACGATGTCTTTTGCGATCTGGCCCCATGGCGAAGACTCGTTGCTCCACTTCTTGAATCATTTGAATGGCATACATCCAAGTATCCAATTCACAATGAAGTGGAAAACGATGGGGTCTCTGCCATTCCTCGATGTCATGATCAAAAAACTTCCATCCCAAGGCTTCTTCCTATTCAGTTTATCAAAAACCCACTCATACAAACCGTTATCTGAATGCCCAGTCTCACCACCATCCTTCTCAAACTTAACTCTGTAGTTAATACCCTAATGTACCGTTCCATTCGACTATCTGACGACGAACACCGTGAATCAAGAACTCAAAACTCTAAAACATATATTTATTACGGAACGGTTACAACACATATCAAATCGACAAGAGCATTACGCAAACACACAATATCACCCCACCTCTACCACCTTCCAATCCACTGAACAAGAATCTACACCTAAATTATTCTTCCTTACATCAAAGGAGTAACAGATAAGATCGCAAGATCTCTCAAAAACACAAACATCAAAACAATATTCACTTACTCAACAAAAACTTCTCCCATCTGGTGCAGATCCGTCAAGGATAAAATTCCTAACGAAAATCACGGTGTTTATGAGATTCCCTGTTCCAATTGTTCCTCGTTCCTATATAGGACAAACGAACCGACGAATTCAGGTCCGTGCCAAGGAACATTCACTTTCGGTAAGACACTCAGGTATCGCCAACGCCCTTTCCCAACATCACACCCAAACAGGCCACATTATCGATTTCCCCAATACAAGAACTATTGCTCCCGTCCGATCTTTCAAATCCCGAATTATCCGTGAAGCTGTAGAAATAGAAAAACGTCCAAATTGTTTGAACACCAGAGATGACAGTCACTCTGATGATCAGCATGGAAACCACTTCTCAGTGGTCGCCATGTAACGCCCAATCAGAGTGCATCCCGCACTGATGAGCGTGAGTACCCACCCCCCTCCCCTATAAATACGGCCACGCGACGATCGGCCCGTCAGTTGACTCTGAAGAGTAGGCAGATTGAGACTTCAGAGTTGACAGGAAGCAATACGGTTAGTGGAGTAGGCAGGTTGAGACCACGCAATCGTATTGTTTCCGATTCCTTCTAATTCGATTCGTGGAGTAGGCAGATTGAGGCCACGAGTCTGAATTATTTCCCTTCTAATTCTCCTGAAGATGGCTTCGCAAAAGGAGCCGAAACGTCGAGATTTTTCAAATCTTTTTTACGCGGTTCAATTCCGTGAACCAAGTTTTTCAAATACTCCGACCGCGGAAATCTTTCTGAAAATATATTATATATATATATATATATATATATATATATATATATATATATATATATATATATATATATATATATATATATATATATATATATATATATTGTATCGTATAAATATCGTAATCGTAGTTCAAGAATTATGAAACAGATTTCAATTCTAGTAACGATTCGAGAGGATGAAATTCATGCTGAAGGTATAAAATGTATGTTAACTTATTGTTTCAATAGACAAATTACAAGAATAAATTAATGTTCATATTAATTATAAAATTTGTCACTAGGTAATATGAAGTTTATCAAAAGGTGAAAAATTGTTGCCCAGCAGTGTTTTTTATGTATAATAACTTTTTAGTATGTATAAGCCTCATCAAATATACCAATTAGTTATATCATGTCGTAGGATTTCGTCGACAACTTCTTGTAATTATGAGGAAATTTTACTGTATTCATGAATATTTTAATATCCTCAAGGATTAAGTTAACACCGATCTGAATGTTTGTTGATTAATTATGTCAAAATGCAGAACAGAATAGGAATCGCTACTTTTAGTTCTTCACCTTAATTATTTTCCAAGAATTTGAAATATTTCCTTTATTGATAGGCTGAAGTTGAAATTCTATGGTGCAGTAGAGTGATTTCTCGCCCAGTAACATGCAGCTGTCGAAGTTATCTGATTCAAAAATATGGGGTAGATGTCCATATTCTTCATCTGAAAAAATGTGTACATTAATCATATATCTATTTCAAAGCATTAGATACTGAATGTTACTCAGTATAGTCGATATTTCAATTTTATAAATGTAATAGAATTATTCGTTAGCAAGATTTGTATTAAATTATCAGGTACTCCATTTTTCATCATCTGGGGCGAAACCACATAATCTGCAAATGATAAGACAACCTTTTTCAAGAATTGAAAAAATATTGTCATTTTGCGCATTCACCCATTAATTTCCATGTGATTTCTTTCAAAAAAGTTCCAATGATAGATAAAATGCTCCATTTCGTAAGAATTTTTCTGAAAGGCTCGCCAAACTCAACTACACAAGCTTATCAATAGTTTCGAATAGATCGAAAGAAGATACTCTTGATGATGATCATAGAACCGAAAACAAGTATTGTCATTACCATACAATCAAATATGCAGAAGCTGTGGAGCTGCGCAAAACCTCAAAAACCAAGGACAAACATGAAATCTCTATATAAAAATGGCGGTGGTTAGAAAAAAAGTTTATAGCACAAATTTTCCAAACTCCAACTCAATTGAGAGGGGGTTTGGGGATCGGAAATTCTTCACAAATTTGTTCTTTCAGCTCCATACACCTTTCAAGAAGCCACTTACGCTTAGGGTACATACACAGTAGAGCCGAGATGTACGCTGGTAGCCGGGATGGTAACAATCCTCCCACAGTTGCAACGTACCCGTGCACAGTGGAGCCTGGCTGATTAACTCGATATACGCAGGAATTCTGGATGGATAGAAATGTCATTGCTACCCCGATTGTTTACATAGCTCAGAGCTATGTGAAATGGCTAGCGTCTGCGCATTTTGCAGCCACCTTTTTATTACGCCAGTCCCGTCTGCCACTGAAAACGGTTGGCTGCTGTACGCGTATTGCAATTTTTCTGTAGTTTGGAGGATACTAAATCGTTGATATAATCAAAGGTATCAGTCTCCATACGTAGATATTCAAAAAACCTACCAGGATGGTTTCTCAATTTCTTGTACAAATGATGAAATTCGTCGTAATCTTCCCTTTCCATGTTCACAGGATAAACATTAAACTTACGTCATCAAGTCCTTCCAAATTGAATGATAAAAAGCAAATGAAGCTATAACTGCTAGAAATCGCAGAGCGTCAACGTGTGCCCCCTCTCATCCTGCCAGGTACTCATCTATTAAGCGAGTAAGCTACCATACCCGTAAGCGAGTAAGCTACCATACCAGTATCTACCAGTGTACATCTCGGCTCCACTGTGTATGTACTCTTATACACCTCCTTGCCACTCCATTCCCCAAAGTTTGATAATGCAAAAGTTTGTTCTGAATTTACTCAAATATTTGTTATTTGGGTTTTTTCTAGAAATAATAATGAACATGCAGTACTAATTTAAAAATATTTTTCATGGGAATCAGAAACGAGTCATGACTATTGGTTGAAGAAACATCAAATCTAAAACTATTATATTTGCCATGTCGGCATTATATACTCATCTATTAAGCGAGTAAGCTACCATACCCGTAAGCGAGTAAGCTACCATACCAGTATCTACCAGCGTACATCTCGGCTCCACTGTGTATGTACTTTTATACACCTCCTTACCACTCCATTCCCCAAAGTTTGATAATGCAAAAGTTTGTTCTGAATTTACTCAAATATTTGTTATTTGGGTTTTTTTCTAGAAATAATAATGAACATGCAGTACTAATTTAAAAATATTTTTCATGGGAATCAGAAACGAGTCATGACTATTGGTTGAAGAAACATCAAATCTAAAACTATTATATTTGCCATGTCGGCATTATATTTTTCAACTGACAGGTCTTCCACTCTAACCATCATATCACACAAAAAAGGGTACAATCATCGGTTATATAGACAGAGCAATAAAAACGACTTCGCCTGCATTAAGACCACAAATACTGATAGACTTGACTGAACAATTAAGACTAAACAACTACCCCATGACGATGATAAAAGGAATAATAAAACAAAGAGTGGACAGACTATACAACACAATGACAAAACAAAAAGCAAATGAATCTATAATACCGGTCGCCATACCATATATAAACAAATTGTCCCATAAGATTAAAAACATTTTAACACCATACAACATCAAAATTATAAACAAACCTCGAAACCAGATTAAACAAATATATAGCAAGTTAAAGGTAGCAACACCCACAAACAAAAAGTCCAATGTAATATACAGTATACCATGTAAGGATTGTGATAAAGGCTACATCGGACAGACCTTACAGAGACTACAAGATAGACTAAACGCACATAAATACACTAAAAACGCGACTACCGCTCTCAACAAACATCATACTACAAGAGGGCACACATTTGACTATGAACAAACTGTGATATTAGGAGTGGAATCAAAAGAAAAACAAAGGGAGTTTTTGGAAATGATTCATATACAATTAAACTTAGAAAACACGGTAAATGACAGACAAGACATTAAACAACTAAGTCAGACATACCTTCCACTCTTGACAAGACCAGATACACGAACATAAAGAAGAAAATAAATGACAAGACACATGACATGACATACTATATGACAGACGGTTTGTTTTTAATGTGTTTATGTTAGTTAATTAAGTTTAATTTTATTGTGGATGTACTTGACAAGATTATTGTATAAATTGATTTTATATGTATGTATGTTACATTTAAGGTTGTGTACCCTATCGTCTGATATATCGGCATTACTGATAATAATACGTTTCACAGGTTGTTTCTGATTTACATATCAAGTGCTGAAGAAGGTGGATGTACCACCGAAACGTACAATTTTATACATTTATTCGTTTATAATAATTAATTAAATTAACCTGTCAGAGCAGAACTTTTATTGTTCCCATATAACGTAAACAGGTAATAAATTCATATACATCTATATACAGTGGCGTAGATAGGGGGGGGATTAAGGGGATCAATCCCCCCCCATGAGCCTACGATGATTATAATAGAACTGAATAAAAGTCTTCGCATCTATATACGTATTTAAGTATCTTTACATGAAATTTACTAAGCACTAGCACCTCTTCTGCTATTATGTATGTGCAATTATAAAAAGGTCACCTAGATATGTTTTTATGACGGCTGTGTAATTGAGTGTTGTATAATTTGCGTGCTTCGAACAGGCGGACCAATCAGAAATGCACATAATTTCAACATTATAAAATACCTAGTAGTTTGAAGCATATTTTATTCAAAGTTGAATTAGTAAGTTAAATCGGTCACTATGAGCAAAAAGTGTTTAATAAGTTTAAATAGCTCTAATAGAAAATTTTCATTTCGAAAGGAAGAAGTCAACCAAAATCTCCACGCACTTCTCTTTCTAAATTGTATGTACTTCATATTAAACAAAAGTGCTCGAGCTTTTGTTTAATGGTGTAGTAATAATAATAATAATAATAATATTTATTCACACACCAGTATGGTACAAATACAAGTAAATAAAAAACAAAGATCAGTTGTAAATAAATAAAAACTCGATGATTCAACTATAAATTCGATTATAAAATGTAGAACATAGAATCATACATCCATACATCTGAATATACGCGCATACACAAAATATACACATAAATTATATATCAAAAGCAGTTTTGTTGAATAGTATAGGTAGTATAAAATTTAGAAAGAGAAGAAGTGCGATGAGATTTTGGTTCGTACATACACACGTTTTTTGGTCCTAGTGATCGATTAAATTCCTGTTTACATTCGAGAAGCGTAACTTCTGCTCATAGATGATTTTCAATCAATATTTAATATTAAGAATATTTTTTAATGAAAAGTAGGTATCGAAATATGAGCTCTTTGAAAAATAGGACTAAATTTTGGATTTGATTGTCAATTTAATTACTCTATAATATTTTGAAGTTAAGAAAAATTGTCGAGTTAGTAAAAATTTTCTGGCGATGGCTGGACTTCTGCGTCATGAATCTTGGAGAAAGATTTACTTATCATAAGAATACAGTCTAGTTTACAAGTGCTTTTCTGTTCAACTTTTTTCATCAGTCTCGGAAGAATATGAGCAAATAGCATGTAGATAGTTTTTGAAAAAAATCATGTTCCGTTCGAGAAAATTGTAAAAGTGATAAACAATTTACTGAAAGAAAAAGAAAACAATTTGTTTTAACAAATATTTCAAAAACTAATATATATTTTGATATCTAAATAAAGATACAAAAAGAGGAGGAAATTTTCTATAAGAAATTTTTAACTCCCGGAACTAGGATAAATATTTATAATTTTCTCAGAGGGGTAAAAATACGGCCGAAAACAGGTTATCTGGCTTGCGAAAGTCACGCTCATTTGGGACACTTCAACAATAAACATTATATAACTATATTAAATATGGAAATTAAGGAATGAAAAATTTCAGGTTCTTACTGGATAGGTAAATGAACAATAATCCAGCGACAACAAATTTTTATAACTATTTTTCGCGCATTAGTTATGCAATAGTTTTTTGCTGCTTGAACAAGAACATTGCAAGTGTGTTAACTTTTAACTATAAATCTGCTATTTTTTTCGTTTCTTGGAGCTAGTTTCGAAAGACCTCAGAATAGGTCCCCGTTAAAAAATTCGATTTTTTAGTTTTTCACTAACAATTTACTCAGTTGCAAAATTAAACACTCTAATCATAACTTTTTTTTCCTGATTCTCTTATGAACAACGCATTTTTTTATAACAATTTTTCAAACAATAGGAGATGAACATTGAAAACAACCATTTCTATGTAGCTTTCGATAATAAAAAACGGACCATTAAATTCATTAAAAAATTTCATTTTGATTGAACTACGTAAATTGTTAATAAAAAACTGACATTTTTTATTTTCTCAACAGTTATTTACTTTAATAGCTCCAAGAATGAAAAAAATCTCAGATCTATACTTGAACAGTTATCGCAATTTTATTGTTCAAGCACCAAAAAATTGATAATTAACTATTGCATAACTAATAGAAAAATTTCTATTATCGCCGAATTATTGTTCATTCACCGATTCAGTAACTTTTCATATTTTATATGTTTAAATAATGTTAATTGTTGAAGTGTCCTAAATGGGCGTGACTTGCCCAAACGAAGTTACCCCTTTTCAGCCGTATTCTTACCTCTCTGAGAAAATTATGAATATTGATTCTACAGTTCCTGAAGTTGAGTTTTTCTTTTGTGAAATTTCTTCTTCTATTTGAATCTTCCTTCAGACTTCGGAAATCTCAATTATTTTTTGACATATTTGCAAAAAACCAATCCCCTTTTTTTCAGTAGGTATATTAGTTATAATAGTAACAATTTTTACTTGCAAATTTTTAATTTTCTCAAAAAACATCTACTTGCTACAAACACTTTTATTTTTCCGAAACTGCTGAAAAAAGTTAAACAAAAGAGCACTTGTTGAATAGAGTATTTTTATTAACTCCAAGGACCTACAGGTTCCGCCGGTTCCGAATGGCTAATGGGCTTGAATCTGAGTCATTACCCAACAGATTAATTTTTGAACCACTAAATTCCGGACATACACTACACTCAAGATCAAGGTGGGACTCGAACCCACAATCCTCTGTTTACAAGCGATACACCTCACTGCTGGGCTACCGAGGCCTCCTTGACTAGACTAAATATATTAAAAAGATTTTCGGTGTTTTTCAAGGATGATTCATACGAAGTTGATGAGTAGCTGATAATTCATCAAAACTGACAAGTTTTATCAAAAATTTTTTTACTGCCACACCTGCTGTTCTCGTTAGTTGAAATTGTGGAAGGAATATTCAATTCGTCAAGGCGATGTCAAGTCTAAAAAATTTTTTTCTGCTCATTTTGTACTTCGAAAGATTATTTTTACCAACAAATAAAACTTTAGACGAAAAACTTATGGAATTTTACACAAAGTCATATCCCCCCCCATCGCAAAAAGCTATCTACGCCACTGTCTATATATATATATATATATATATATATACAAGCCTGTTATTGCTAATAATTATCAAGAGATTTTATATATATATATATATATATATATATATATATATATATATATATATATATATATATATATATATATATATATATATATATATATATATATATATATATAAATATATATATATATATATATATATATATATATATATATATATATATAACAATAATATGAAAAACAACTTCAATAATTCAGTTTTTTCAGTAGAAATACTCGAAAATTTCAAAAGGTACTATTATCATCACTCGGAAACAGTTGACATTATGGATTTTTTGAAAAAAACTTTTTGTAAATCGTTCAATTTCCGTTATGGTCCACCATTGAGAAGAAATTTCTTCGATAAACCTTTTTGAAGATACAAAAATTAGAAAAAATTTTTTTTGTCCTGTGTTATTCAAATGTGGAATGAAGAGTGGATTGTCGCTTGAATCAATAGTAAGAGCACTATTCATCACCAAGAATTTTGTTTTTAGGTATACTATCAATTTTTAGACACCAAATATATATATATATATATATATATATATATATATATATATATATATATATATATATATATATATATATATATATATATATATATATATATATATATATATATATATATATATATATATATATAGGTACTGTTGAAATATATTCAAAATATACGAGCTGAAAAGTTGTTATTGTTTTCAATTCTGGTCTCAAAGTTACACCTTAATTTGTCTGAACGTAAGTATATTGTTTAACCTTGAACCATATAGATGAACTTACAAATATATCTGACCAGTTCCACAATTATTGTTTGTCACAATTTCCTTTTGCTGCATCGGTATCTATCAACAAAATTGTGTTAATTTTTCTGTTATACATATCGCTAAAATATGGAGATTTGAAACATTATTTTAATTCATTTAATTAAAAATGCAATCTTCATTTATACTGATGGAATTTATCGAGTATTCAAAATGATAAAAATTGAGTGAGTAATTAATACTTACCTCCATAGGTCGGTTAGCTTAAAACTCTGTATGTATGAAATATTTAAAATCCTAGTTTCCATCGATAGGACTGACTGATTATCAAACAAATGATTTGTCAGTGTCAGTTGGATATAACTAAATAGCTATTTATGTATTAGTGTTAAAAGTAATAGGGGAAACCGGGTACAAAAGTAAGGGCGGGTCGAAAGTAACAAATGCTCTGTAGGTTTAAAGAATTGTCAAAACACCACTCGGCTACTGTCAGGTGATAGGCAGTGGCGCCACCTTCAGTTGCATTCAATCGCCGCTCTCGCCACGCACTGTAAGATCGTGTGAGAGGACGCTACGTGATTTCACCAATCAAAAGTAAATTTTTTGACGTTTACTTATTTAATGTTTATGTAGTATTAAAGGGATGATATTAATTTGAATATTTGCATATTGATACTCGATTAGATTGATTTTACAGTGCTTAAATTCGTTTTTGTCTAGCATGTTCCGTTTCAAGGTTATCTTTCATGTTCTAACAAAAATGCTTTAGGGTACAAAAGTGAAGCAGCCCTATTGGTACATAAGTAACATGTTACTTTTGTCCCCGTATTTATTTATTCTAAGTAAACTTTTTATTTGTGTGTGCTTATTTCAACAAAATGCCGCAAAAACGCATAATAACGACCGCACGAATAACAACTAACATGGAAGTCTATCGAAAAGCGGCTGAAGAGCATTTTAATGATGGTGAAAAAATTAGAGCCATGGCAGAAAAAATTGAATATCTGCCATGTTACATTGCATAGATATATAAAAAAAATTTAAGCTAGAAATACTAGCGCAGTTGTAGACAAGGAAAATAAATTTGACGAAGAAGATTGCTTCTACCTCGCTTGTTTAAAAAATTTTAGCGAAATCGACTGAATGAGCAAAGTTTACTTTGTTTCGAATGCAAAATGTGGTCTCCTAGGTACTGAATGCGTCAATGAATTATGTGTGCCATAATTGCGAGTCTGAGTAGAGAAGACTGACACTGCATTTTCCAATAAATATTTGTTTGATTGAATATGTCATATCATATTCATTACAAACCCCTTTGCCCTGTTACTTTCGACCCACAACGTGTTACTTTCGGCTCGCCAACGTGGTCGAAAGTAACAAATGACAAATTTTTTTGAAGTTTCTGTGATTCATGTAAAATACACAATAATAAGGTAATATAAGATGCTAATGTATAGAACATAAACGGAATTTATGAATGGCTATATCAATTTCACCGAAATAATAACACCTAACGAGAAACTAAGGCGAAAGTACAAAATGTTACTTTCGTACCCGGTCTCCCCTACTTCATTTTGTGAGTAGAAAAGTTTATGAAAGGAGCGCAACGAGCAATCAATCAATCAATCAATTTTTTGTTTTCTAGCTAAATAATTTATTTTGGAAAGTTATAAGGTTTTGCAACCTTCTTCAACCCTGGCTTTACTTAATTAATTTTCTTAACATTTACAATTTTAATAAAAAACCTAATTTTCCTATCTTTGGGGGGAATGCGGCTGCGGCCGACTTTATTGCTAATTACGTGCCATTCGGTCCAAGGTCAATATATTTCAACTGACATTAGATGGTAAGGGAAACCACAGAAAACCTTTATCCACTCAAGGTACTGATATTCTTAACTTTATTATATATAAATTTATAAAAAATGGTTCGACAATAGATACATTGCGCAACGAGTGTAGCAACTCCACGAACAAAATAAAGTCACTTTTAACACAAATATCATACACTATTTTTTGTATACCTTTCCTATTTTTGTTACAAAATGAAAGTCGAAATCGCATAATTTCAACTAATTACCTTTGATTTTTTAACAAGCATCGCGTATGTTGTAGGTTTTGGTTAGGATCGTAATTATTAAGTAACAAAAACAGTTCAAAAAATGTCAGTCGATGGAAATACTCGAGCCACACTAGGAATGCTGCCAAAAAAGTCGCGCCAGCAGTACAAAATTGCATATACTAATTTTCTCGCCTAGTGTAGATTGAAGAACATAAAAGGAAACTTCAGTGAAACTGTCTTAACAAATTTTCTTTTAATTTTTTCTTTTAACACGAGTGTTAAAAATATTTTTAACACTATACCTTGTTTGAGTACATTTTTATAACTCAAAGAAGGCATTAAAAACATCACTTTTAATGACTGGTGTACAAAAAAACATTTTAATTTGTTTGAGAGAACTGGAGAAGAAATATATAACTCGGGAGACTATTATTCGTCAAATCAACTGGATTTGAAAATCACACCCAAGCCTCACTATTGACTTTCGATACAGTGCAAGAGTATATTATTCTCAGGAAAAATATGAATCAACACGGTTAATCGCTTACTGTGACCAAGACCTATCAATTGAAAAGCAGACCAGAAGGGGGACTCTGTGTCCTATAGAATTCTATTAATCGCCTTCTTTCTATACCACTGGTACTCCGTGCGCACGTAAAATAGCTTTCTATCGACGAAAGCGATCGACTTCTGGCGAGGTGTATAGACGTGTCGTATTCTATTTTGGCAACAAATTAGCCTGTCCAACAGTATCGTTGTTCTGTCATTGTTGAGTTTGTTTTGCTTATCTATTATAAATGATTGTTAGTAAAGTGGTGAATAATTATTAAAAATTATAAATATGCACATTTGACAATTATTGCTGGATGTGTATGACGAAAAGCCACAATTAATAACCAATAAGTTCAGTAGAGTAGCGGGAAAGGACAAGGGAAATAAACTGTGGCAAACGGTTCCTCAAAAACTAAACAGTTTAGGTTTTGGTAAAAAATTAGTAGAAGGATAGAGAAAAAAGAGTAATACTGTTGTATTATTACCCAGATCACACGAAAATATTTATATTATTTTATATTTTACTTATGGGGAACTTTGTAAGTTGTACCAAATAAATACCTATTATCATCAGCTATCGAATAAACTTTTAATATATTGTTTTTGAGTTATAAATAAAAATAATGTATGTCTGAAATACTGATAAAATTGATAACTAGTGAAAGATATGTTTGATCGTCGCATATTTATATAAAAGTTGCTGAATGGCGACGATAGCTATTTATTAAACTATAGAGCTAGCTGAGTAATTTAAACTAATTGTAATGATTACCAAAATAATAAACAAAACTGTTGGAGGATCAAAATTTTTTTTGTCGGATTTAGAGAAAAGACAATTATGGGAAAAAATTCTGTTGCAGGAGACGAGGCTGTACATGAATTGGGATTGGAAAATAATGTTCGTAATAATTTCAAGTATTTTTTTAGACGAGAGAGCGAGACATTCGTCAATTATAATTATGAAAATTAAAGTTATGAAGTTGTTTGAACTCGCCTTTAGTCGCAATTTGAAGCAAAGAAATCAACAAAATCACAAAAATAGAAATGACACACATAAAATTGACGTTTATCAAATGAAAATATCAGTATTGCCACTTTTAAAATAACAAATTACTCTACAAATTCCGGAAATACCCGAAGAGAAGGCGATTGTAACACAGAGTGCCGTCAAACGCGATTATCGCTTTCTACAGTAGAATTCTATTATAGACAGCGACAGGTAGAATACTATAGTGCACGGAGTCCCACTGCTGGATATCGTTCAGGTATTTATGAATGCAGACCCCAGATAACGAAATGAAATAATTGACTGGAATGGCCAAATTCTGAATATTTGAGTCAGCATGTTATTACAAATTTTAAATAATAATCGTACGAGTTTATAGTCTTGCCATAATTGCATGTAGAACATGAGAACAAGCTTGTTGGTAAGCTTTCATTATTGGAATTTAGAGCAAATTTAATGAAAGATTACCGACAAGTGGTTTATAATGATGGTATCATGTTTTTGTCTTAATCAAAAATTATGGAAATAAAATCAGCAGTTTATAGAATTTAATATTTCATGCATGAAATTGGAATACGTAACTTTTGAGATAAACATTTAGAAAAAGTTATGAGAAATTTCATAATGACTGCGTATTCATCCCACTTCATTTATTAATCTATAAGGATCTTATTGTTGCTACTGAAAAACTAGTGTATTATCCGAGAAGTGAAAAAACAAGACTGTTCAAACTATTTGTGTTTATGATTATGATTTATAAATATAGATTATGAAAAAAAAACAAAACTTGATTTTACTACGTTTAGTATCACAAAAATACTTTGAAAAATATAAAACTACGATTGCAATTTCGGCACAAGATCATCATTGGGTAGTTAAAAACTAAATAATATAATCATATATTTATTTTGACGCTTAAGGGTGGGGATTAATTATTACAGGTACGTTAATAGACAAGAGCAACATATTTCAAGAAGGACTAATCGAAGTGGGTTTCCCAAATTGATACAATATCTTCTCAGAAAATCATTATTGTTTGGATACACTAAATATAGAAGAATATATCAAGTCAATCTGGTCGTTCAGCAAAGATATCGCCTTTTGCATTATGATTGAGTTAGAAAATTTATAATGATTCTAAATAAGTTAGTTTGGTCCCTTTTGGTAATTTTTGCATAATTTTGAAGTTATTTATTTGTGAAAACGGGGATGATTTTCGCAGCATTGATTGGAAAAAGTTGAATTTTATTTGTTCAAATTGTTGGAGTTCTTTGAATCTTGTCTTGAACAATCGACCAGTTTGACCTATATATACTCCTTTGCATACAGGACAAATCAACTTGTAAACTCTTGAACCTTCAAAGTTTGAGTGATATATTTGGCATCAAAAGAAATTCTGAGAGTTTTGGCTTAGGTTTGACATTAATTTAAGAAATAAGTTTTATTTTCTGCGAAGAATTGAAAAATTATTCGCAAACCATCACACACTGATAGCGTCATACATAGTACTTCCCTACATCCCTTCCAACACAAAATGGCAGCTTTCAATAGGATGGTACATTGTTCAGTAAATATTCCACTTTCAAACGCCAATTTTAACATCGAGAAAAATATAATTAAACAAATTGCCGCAAATAATAATAATGTTATTACCCCATAATAATTGACAATGTGATAGATATAAAGTTGTTCAGAATTGCGATTAGCCAGGTGTACCCCCTAACGAGAAATAATATCGAATGTAACAGCCTCACTTTCATTGGAAATTCAAGTAAAAAACTTAAATCTCTCTTATCTAAGCACAACATTAACATTGCTTATCGTACCGGTAAAAAATAATAAATCCAAAGATAATAAATCAGGAGTTTATAAAATTAATTGTGGTGATTGTGATAAGTTTTACATTGGTAGAACTTTCATAAGTTTTCAAACTAAAATTTCAGAACACAAACGTAGCTTTGTTAATCAAAAGTCCGATTCACCTTATGCAAACCATTTAATGCAAGAAAATCACACATTCAATTTTGATTTTAAAATATTAAATGCTGAAAGTAATATAATAAAACGCGTTATTTCATTTAATAAATGTGTGAATTGTTATTTTTAACCATTATTTTAATATGTTTATTAATTTACACCATGTATCGGCCCAATCAATCCAATATATATATTTATATATATATATATATATATATATATATATATATATATATATATATATATATATATATATATAGGTATATATATATATATATGTAGGTATATATATATATATATATATATATATATATATATATATAGATGATGCATAATTGCGACAATAATTAATGAAAAAACAACACTTGCTTTGAATATGAATATCATTACAGGTCTAGTATATCTACGACTATTATTTTTAAGCATCCTAGTCTTCTCTTACAATTTTCAAATTCATACATATTTATTGCATGTTGTCCAGTTTTTTTCACGAATTCAGTGACCTCCATGAGTTACGACATAATAAACTATAACTCGTCCGTTCATAAATCGCTGAAATATTGTAGTTCAACAATCACTTTAACATGTAAATTAAAGTGATATTCTCGAGTAAGCATATTTGAAATAGGAGAAAAAAACTCGGTTGCAACTGGAATATTATGTGGCAAATAATGTAATTATGTCAAAGTCAGTTAAATACGAAATATTACCGTAAAGCATTACCTGAAGAAATAGTCAAAACGTAATGACGGTAACTAGGTATGGTTGTTAGTTGTTATTTGTCAATGAGACAGTATGAGTATATTATTTCATAAGGAGGAGAAGTGTCACTTTTCATGATGAAAAGTCACTTCTAGTCCGAATGAAATATGTTATTTCGTATCACTTTTACTCCTAATAAAACAATATACTATATTAAATGTGCATTGCATGTATGACATGTTCCTTGAAATATTCGGTACAACAGTCGAATTTTCTTGTGTCGAAATTATATTTTTTTCTGCCATGGACACAACTGCCGTTGATGTACCTGGTCGCAAATGGGGTGTTATTTCAGCACTGCTATTTTTTTCTGCCATGGACACAACTGCCGTTGATGTACCTGTTCGCAAATCGGGTGTTATTTCAGCAGTGCTACACGTTCTAAACACTTTATTAGCTATTTCTGTCCTGCATGCTACCGATTCATCAACATACCCTTCATCGACCGTTGATGACTTCATTTCCGCTATGTTTCTCCCCAAGATTCAACTAAAAGTGTGGCGGACGATCTTCGAAATGAATGACCTGTATATGAGTTAGCATTTTCAAGTTACAGAAAATTAGCCACTGTTTCAGGTACCTTATAAAACTGAATTTTGAATGGAATTGGCATTTACTTGGTGAAAGTTCATATTCATAACTTTATAAAGAAATAAAGAAAAAAAACTAACTTTTCACAGGTTGAAATAAAAATCTATTTATACGAAATTGAATATAACAGAGGGGTTCTTAGAGAAACTAAATAACAATAAGCAATTCATTCACAGCCATTAGTAGGTACCTACATTGAACAGATTAAGGAGAGGAGAAGGGTTTACTTCAATCCTTCCGTTAACTAAATTTCCGGAATTTTTATATTTATTGATGTATAGGGATTCCCAACAGTTGGTTTTATGGAGACTATTTTCAAATTGTAATATATTATAATTGTGATTAAAGGTATGGTTTTCTTGAATAAAATGGCACGCATAATTAGAATCAGTTTTCTACTTAATATAGCTACGTTGGTGTTCGTGTATTCGAGTTTTGAAATTTCTAATTGTACGTCCTATATAGAATTTTTCTTGTGAAATTGTGAAAAATTCTATATAGGACGTACAATTAGAAATTTCAAAACTCGAATACACGAACACCAACGTAGCTATATTAAGCAGAAAACTGATTCTAATTATGCGTGCCATCTTATTCAAGAAAACCATACCTTCATTCACAATTATAATATATTACAATTTGAAAATAGTCTCCATAAAACCAAATGTTGGGAATCCCTATACATCAATAAATATAAAAATTCCGGAAATTTAGTTAACGGAAGGATTGAAGTAAACCCTTCTCCTCTCCTTAATCTGTTCAATGTAGGTACCTACTAATGGCAGTGAATGAATTGCTTATTGTTATTTAGTTTCTCTAAGAATCCCTCTGTTATATTCAATTTTCGTATAAATAGATTGTTTTGTAATACCATAGTTTAGTACGAGATGAAGTCAATGTTATGACGAAACGCGTTTACTCAATAGATTTTTATTTCAACCTGTGAAAAGTAAGTTTTTTTTATTTCTTTATAACGTTATAAAACTGATTTTTAACCACAATCTGATTGATACATTCGCATGTTTTATTCGGAGAAAAGCACTTTTTATGACTGGACTAAAATTGTCGGCCTCAATGCGTTCAGCCGATAAACATTTAGTCTAAGAACTAGTGAGAGGCTCCATCGTCTATTAAATAGATCCGTGAAAAATATAGATCGATAAAAATATAGTTTCTCGAACGCCGAGGAGCGCTAAGCCCGTCCCTGCCTCTGTTGAACGGTACGCGACGCGTCAAGTGCTGAGCCCGTCCCTGCCTCTGTCGAACGGGCACACCATCTGCTCGCTGTCAATCTCGAGTTCGTGCGGAATCGGTTAGATACTATGGCCTCATTGGGCCTCGCCGTGCCGAAACTTCTCGATAGAATTCGACCCGTCCAACTATCGGCTCCAAAGGCGGTCACGTGAATTCGAGTCCATGTGACGCGATAATAGTTCTTAAGCGTCGGCAGTGCTGCCGTTTTCGCGAATTTCGGAGAAACGTCAAACTTCAAACGTTGGATATCGAAAATAGGCGTCTCGAATCGAGGCGAGACGTAGCCTAAGCACTACGGAAAGGACATGGGAGATCGACGGGGCCAATCTCCATATCTCGGCTTCATAAGTTTGCCAAAATGCGGCCTTCGCCGCCTGCATTTTGGGAAGTCGAATTTGGAAAACCAATTATTTATTTAGTATTATAATAAAACAATATAGGTACTATTGCGCTTCATGCATAAAAAAGTTCGAAGTAGAAGGAAACAATCTCTCCTAAGATATTTTATTCGGACGTTGAAGGTACCAAGGGTATTATAAGGATAACGCGTATTATACTGATTATTTGCTACATAGCCACAAACTTTTTCTCAATAAAGCGATTTTGCCTAGATACCTGCAACTGAAAACGCGCAATATGTCAATGATTTTTGTTCAAATCATATCATACCGGAATCAAGTTGCAATTTGTCCAACTTAACCAAGATCCAACACAATCACATAGCAAATCGAAATTATACTCACATCAGCCACGATACAATGAAGAAGTTAAGACAATATTCAAAAATATTATAATATGAAGAGATTATATTGACTGCTTTTTTTCTCTACACAATTGGAAGTTAATATCAGCAGAGTTTTATTTTTCATATTCGGAAGCAAAGAAGGTTACGTTCGTTTGCGATTCGAATTATTATTAACTGAAAGTGAGGCAAAACTGTGTCTTCATTTGAGGATGAATTATATTTATTCGATTTATTTCAATATTTATCAAGTAGTCTATTGAATAGCTTTAAAATTTTATATTGATTCAATTTTTGGCTGGAAAAATTATGATTTAAGGTTTATATATTCCTACTATTGGATATAATGGATGATTGGCAAATTTCATTCAATGTCATAAGTTTACTCTGAGCGACTAACCTGTTTTCGATCATATTATGAATACGAAAAAATTACAAATTTATCACGTAATATGAAATTTATTGATAACTCATAATTACTATATCTTCTTTTATGAGCAACTTTCGGGAAAAATGAAAGCTTCGAACGATTCTCAAGCGCTCCGAAATTGATTTTAACAAATGGCGGTTTTTGCTGGATTTGAACATCTATGAAAGTCATAAATGAGTTAATTAATATTTTGAGATAAAATTTCTACGTTTGATTAAATTCGCAAAAACCTTACCATTCACTGTTCATGTAAATTTGGATAAATTTTCAGTGCCATATTTTTTCTTCAATCAATATGAATGACGTTTATGTTGTATTTCAATATTTTTTTGTTTTTATCATCAACGAAAGACAATACGCCTGAAAAATTTCACATAATTAAACCACGCAAATAAAAGAACTAAGCGATATATCCTTCAAGAGGATTTTCATCGATATATTAAATATTTTCCATAATTTCTAAGAGATATTCATTAAGAAAAAAAAACGCGTGGACAGCAAAACTCCGTTACTAAGGTTATATTTTTCCTTCCTCTATACATAATAAAATCTTAACTCCTTCAGTCAAATTGAATCAGCAGAAAATGTGAAGGTGAGCTAAACTTCAAAACTACGAAAAATCTACATAAAAATGGCTGCAGTTCGAGAAAATAGTTGAAACCACCAAAAACACTACCTCAATATCAATTCAATCCACATAGAAACAACTTTTCAATTCAAACTGAAGGAGCTGTTGAGGTACCTCAAAAACCGAAAAAAAAATGATTCATAAAAAAAGCGGAAGTTACCAATAGGCACCTACGTTGCCTCAATTTTTAACCTTCTAACTCAATGTGGACAGGGTTTGGAGGTACAAATATCTCATAACAGACTGTTTTTTTTCTGCTCTATGCACTCTCCAAAATATCATAACAGTCTGAACAGTCATAACACTAATAAATTTTCACATATTTTTGTCATTAGTTTGAAAAGTTTCTGCTCATGCACCTCCCACCAATTCCTTGTTTGAAAATGGCAAACTTTTAACCAAATTTACCCAAATTCGTATGGCTTCTTTCTGCCTCAACAATTTCATTTCAGGTACCATAATATAACATATATGTATATATATACAGTGCTTTCATGATGAAAGGAACAAATTCATTAAAAAATTAGGTTTCTATTTCATGTTAAAATCCTCGGACAGGTCGATTAGTATTTTTATTTGGGCAATTTTCGCAATAAAAATTTTGTATACAGGGTGTCTCATTCAAGAGCTATGGCTTTGTCATTAGTTTTTTTAAAGGTAATACCCTGTATATTATTTCACTTTGCAATTCTACGATAAATTCTTATCACTTTTTGTGAACATACCATAAGCCTCAACTTGATGGATTCCCAGATTATAACGGAGATAGTGGAGCACCTGGAGATTTAAAATGTGGATTAAAAGTACAAAAAAAATTTAGGTAAACATTGTCATTAAATCTGAAGAATGAAATTTCACATGTACCATCTGAATTCATTCACTGGTGCTGTATAGTCCGCAGTTTTCACGTTTTTAACGCTCCAGGCACTACACTACTTCATTGTTTAAGAAAATGCAATTACTTGAGAGAGAACGTATTGAAGTACTTATGATGATTGGTTTTGGAGATAGGGTGCGTTCACAAGAAGAAGTCTGCAATCTATTCAATGAAAATCATCCTGATCGTCCGCCAATTACTAGATCGACAGTCAGCAAAATTGAATCAAAATTCAGGAGATACGGCCACGTTAGAGATTTACCTAAAGGAAGACCACCGAGAGTATCTGAAGAAACAGTGCTGAACGTTCTACTAGAAAGCCAAGATAACCCTCATACATCCATTACTACAATTTCCAATAATTTCAATTTATCAGTAGGGTCCGTGCATAAAATACTTAAGGTAAATAAGTATCATCCCTATAAAATTAAGCTGGTACATGAATTATTAGAAGACGATTTTGACCGCAGAGTACAGTTTTGTGAGCAGATTCTTGAAATTCATAATCAACATCTTAATTTCATTACAAACATAATTTTTTCTGATGAAGCCACCTTTACTTTAAATGGCCACGTCAACAGACAAAACTGTAGGTATTGGGCGACCGAGAATCCTCATTGGATGCAAGAATGCCACACACAGCGGCCTCAAAAAATTAATACATGGGCAGCGATTGTTCGAAATCGTATAGTTGGTCCCTATTTTTTTGAAGGAACACTAAACGGAGAGGACTACTTGAACTTTCTCCAGTTCGAACTCATTCCGGCTTTAGCTGTTTTGTTTCCTAACCCACAAGATCCTGACATACCTAATAACGAGATATGGTTTCAACAAGATGGGGCACCTCCTCACTATTCAATCGCTGTTCGACAATTTCTTGATGCAACTTTTCCCAACAGATGGATAGGACGGAGAGGTCCGATTGAGTGGCCGCCAAGATCACCGGACATAACCCCATTGGATTTTTTCTTATGGGGTTATTTGAAGTCTAAAGTTTATTTTAATAGACCAAATAATATTGATGATCTAAAAGAGAGAATCAGGCAGAAAAAGACTTATCAGTCCAGAAGTAATTGAAAATGTGCAACGGGAAACATTGAATCGACTTCAAAAATGTCTCGAAGTAAACGGACAAGAGATTGAACATATGTGAAAATTAAATTAGTAATTACATTTGTGTGTTTTCATATCGTACCTCTCATTACCCACTATCTCCGTTTCTGGCAATCCATCGAGTTGAGGCATATGGTATGTTCACAAAAAGTGATAAGAATTTATCGTAGAATTGTAAAGTGAAATAATATACAGGGTATTACCTTTAAAAAAACTAATGACAAAGCCATAGCTCTTGAATGAGACACCCTGTATACAAAATTTTTATTGCGAAAAATGCCCAAATAAAAATACTAATCGCCCTGTCCGAGGATTTTAACATGAAATAGAAACCTAATTTTTTAATGAATTTGTTCGTTTCATCATGAAAGCACTGTATATATATATATATATATATATATATATATATATATATATATATATATATATATATATATATATATATATATGCTATGTAGTTATTTTTGAAATGCCTGACAAGTAGAATCGAATAGAAAAAGTACATACCGTGGTGGTGTTTTTCATTTGTAGCATTTCAGTGATGACCCAAAATAGTAGATTTTGGACAATACCTACGTCATAAGCCGGCAGTATACAATGAAAAGAAGAAACTCATAACTGAGCGAGAGGCAGTGATACAATCTCAAAGCCTAATGATTTGATATGATCATAGAACGTCATAATATCTCATGTTCTTAAGAAACAATGAAAGACCTATATTATAGCTACTAATCTATATTTCAATTAAAAAACGACTTTTTTGAATAATTTGCGATCCGTCATGAAATTCCTGACTCTTTCTCAAAACTTTTATATATAATTGCTCGGCACATGAACCATCAAAATTTTTTGGTATATTGTTGGGGTAACATTTGTTACCTTTTCAATTTTGGACCCTGGGTCCTAAGACTCAAGGTTAAGGAGATACAAATTTTTTTTTAAGGAACCCAAAAACACTCCTTCAAACCCTCAAAATTATTTTATTAATATCTGTACAAGCACTATATTTATGAATAAATACTTGGTAAAGTACGCTCTTTCACATAATTAAGAGTTTTCATTATAACTGACAGTACTGTATGCACATACTATTTTGATTTCATGAAATTAGTGATTTTGTGGAAATAAATCAATTTCAAAATCTAACGTTGAACAAAGTAAAAACAATTAAGAGCTTTACTCTCTTTTAAAAACTTTTCTACTTAATGATCTTTCTGACTTTCTACTTCAAATTGCGGATATTCCTTCAAAAGTACTGATATATATATATATATATATATAAATATAAATATATATATATATATATAAATAATATATATATATATATAAATATATATATATATATATATATATATATATATATATATATATATATATATATATATATATATATATATATATATAAATATATATATATATATATATATATATATATATATATATATATATATATATAATATATATATATATATATATATATATATATATATATATATATATATATATATATATATAAATATATATATATATATATATATATATATAAATATTATATATATATATATATATATATATATATATATATATATATTCATAGATATTTATTTCGTTTTATTAACTTGTCTTTTTGCAGCAATACTAGGCCATTTTAATTGGAAAAACGACTTTTTTGAATAATTTGCGATTCATCATGAAATCTATGACTTTGTGTCATATATATATATATATATATATATATATATATATATATATATATATATATATATATATATATATATATATATATATATATATATTACCATTATCGGACAGATTGAGTTAAGAACAAAATTCATAATTATAGATTTGATATTTACGGTTGGGGTTATCTATTAAGGTAATTCTTAATAAACAAGAGCAACATATAATATATAAAAAGGGCTATTTAGAGTGGGTTTCCAAAATCGGCACAATAATATGTTTATTAATAATTGTTGTTTGAATACACTAAATTTAGCAAGGTATCGCCTTCGTCATTATGATTGAGTTTGAAAATTTCCAATGATTATAAGTAAGTGAGTTTGGTCTCTTTCGCTAATTTGTGCATAACTTGGAAGTTATCTTTTTGTGTAAACGGGTGGTAGATCACGGCAATGATTTGAGAACGTTGAGTTCGCATTATTTTTCAAAAACAATTCTTGGTAATCTTTGAACCTTGGCTTGAACGATAGACCAGTCTGACCTATATACACTCCTTCACATACAGGACAAATCAAATTTTGAAGTGATATCTTTGGCACTGAATAATAATCCTGAGTGTTTTGCCTTAGCTTTGAAAGCATTCTTAGTATTACTATCAGGTACGACATTAGAGAATTTATCTGTTAGAGAACCAAAATATGTTAGAGATGTGAATTTTTCCGATTTTTCCACTCTAGATTGAGGATTTATGCTGTTGTACGCTAGTTGTATATGTTTCTTCTTTATGATTTTATCTATCAAACTTGTATTAAAATCATTATTTGAAGCAATTATTTTTATAGTAGGAATTTCTTTTCCTAATTCTTGTACGGATAATGGAATTGAAAACGCTCTGTGGATCATTGAGTTAAAAGGTAAATGTTTATGGAAAAGAGGATGATTTAAATCCCATGGAATATATATATATATATATATATATATATATATATATATATATATATATATATATATATATATATATATATATATATATATATATATATATCTAATCTTTTGATAATTATTAGCAATAACAGGCTTGTTGAATCTCAAAAAACTCGATTTTATTAAAAAGTTGACGTTTCGCCACGACATTCGTGGCTTTATCAAAACTTTTGAAAAAATTGAAATTTCTTTGACACTTATTGATTTGAAAAAATTTGAATAGAAAGAGACTACTATGTCTCACTAAAATTTTTTTCGGATGTGGCCGTTCTTTGTTATTTATTACGTGCTATTCAGTCCAATATTAACATTCAAATCTGTTATTATTAGATGGTAAGGAAAACCACAGAAACCTTTACCCACGTAATGTTCGAAATAGGTTCAAATTATTTTGATTTTGAAAAGTCAAAGAATAGGGTACTATTTATCTTGTGTTCAAATTTCTCATTGCGGCTGTGGCCGTCTTCAGTTATTAATTACGTGCTATTTAGTCCAATATCAACAGACAGGTCCGTTGATATTAGATGGGAAGGGAACCACAGAAACCTTCACCCTCGTAATGTACAAAATAGGTTTAAAATATTTGATTGTTGTCTTTAAAAAGACATTACTTGTAATATTGGAGATCACATGTTCTAAACTGTACTTTATTAATGACAAATGGAATATTATCAAAAATTATACAAATATTCCTAAAACCGATTTTATAGAAGCAATTCAATTTGCACTTGGTACAAACTATTTTCAATATGAAAATAACTTCTACCAACAAATTGATGGTGTAGCAATGGAAAGTCCTATTTCCAGTGTTATAGCTCAATTAGTTTTAGAATATTTAGAAGAAAATGTATAGAATAATTCGAATGAACGAATTATAACTTTCAAAAGGTATGTTGATGATTGCCTTATAATAACATCAGAAGATTTTATTGATGATATTCTCAAAAAATTCAACGACTTTAATAGAAAATTACAATTTACTCTAGAAAACGAAACGAACAATACATTAAATTTTCTTTTTTCACAAAAAACATTGAACTACAACAGTACACATCATTCGTCACAAAAAAAGAGTTTAATAATCGGATATATAGACAAAGCACTTAAGCTTACTTCACCTACACACAGACATGAAACATTACAAGATGTCCATAAATTACTCATGAAAAACGATTACCCAATAAAACTTATACAGAAAATCACTAAAAATAGAATTCATAAACTTTAGAACACATTAGAAACATCAGAAAAAGAAAATATTAACAAAAAATATATTCCTCTCCCATATATTCCTGATTTAAGTAATAAAATTTCACAAATTTTAAATCCACACGATATTAAAGTAGCCTACACTGCACAAAATCAAATAAAACAAATATATTCTAAATTAAAAGGTAAAACACCTCTTCTGCAAAAATCTCATGTTGTTTATAGTATACCCTGTAATAATTGTAATAAATCATATATAGGACAAACTTTTCAAAATTTAGAAGAAAGACTAAAAGCACACAAATATACCAGAACACAAACCACAGCACTAATAAAACATAAAAACAATGAGAATCATACTTTCAACTTTAATAGCACGAAAATTTTAGAAATAGAAAAAGATCAAAAACGCAGAGAAATTTAAGAAATACATATTCAAAAAAATTTAAATAAAGTCGTAAATGATAGAACAGATATCAAACATTTGAGTTCAATATACGCAGATTTAATTCTTTAATTTTTGAATGGAATTGGCATTTACTTGGTGAAAGTTCATATTCATAACTTTATAAAGAAATAAAAAACTAACTTTTCACAGGTTAAAATAAAAATCTATTGAGTTTACTCAATAGATTTTTATTTTAACCTGTGAAAAGTTAGTTTTTTATTTCTTTAATTTTTCGAAGAAACAACATAAATCAAAACAAACAAACTCTAACCATAACAACTCATCTTCTTAGACAAAATCTAAACATCTAGAATTTTCAATTTTTCTAAAAAGAAAGTATAGTTTAGAAGATGTCATCTCCAAAATTACAAGTAATGTCTTTTTAAAGACAACAATCAAATATTTTAAACCTATTTTGTACATTACGTGGGTGAAGGTTTCTGTGGTTCCCTTCCCATCTAATATCAACGGACCTGTCTGTTGATATTGCACTAAATAGCACATAATTAATAACTGAAGACGGCCACAGCCGCAGTGAGAAATTTGAAAACAAGATAAATAGTACCCTATTCTTTGACTTTTCAAAATCAAAATAATTTGAACCTATTTCGAACATTACGTTGGTAAAGGTTTCTGTAGTTTCCCTTACCATCTAATAATAACAGATTTGAATGTTAATATTGGACTGAATAGAACGTAATAAATAACAAATAACGGCCACAGCCGAAAAAAATTTTAGTGAGACATAGTAGTCTCTTTCTATTCAAATTTTTTCAAATCAATAAATGTCAAAGAAATTTCAATTTTTTCAAAAGTTTTGATGAAGCCACGAATGTCGTGGCGAAACGTCAACTTTTTAATAAAATCGAGTTTATTGAGATTCAACAAGCCTGTTATTGCTAATAATTATCAAAAGATTATATATATATATATATATATATATATATATATATATATATATATATATATATATATATATATATATATATATATATATATATATATATATATATATATATATATATATATATATATAAGATAGTTAAATCTAAGAAATTTATGTGTCGATGCGATAGTAATTTTGATTGAGACACTTATCTAATAAGAAAATAATATCATTTATTTTAATAATATCCATTGTTGATTATTGCAAAATATCTAAGACAATTGGCAAACACTCACCTGCTGGTACATTGGAGGACATATTATCAACATCTAAGCAAACAAGAAAAGAGTTATAACGCTTTTCAGTTTCTGGACTAAATCAACAGAGTTCTTTACTGTGTATTTTGGAATAAAATTAGTTGTGTTCTGAATGTTAAATTCGGATCTTTTGCTAATTTGCACGTTGGGCTATTTATGTGAGAAAGTACAAGTCGTATTGGGCTATTTTCTGTGTGGTTTTTATTAATCTACAAAGTTTGTGAGTTCCAAGGTTCATATTAATTATTGAAAAATTAGGTTTTGAAAGTGTATTTCGGGAATTCCTTGAAGTGTTTGTCCAATAGTCTTTTGAAACTTATTTGTTGGATCGACTGCTATTTCCTTGATTTTTTCCGTTCGAAGAAAATTATTCATTTTGGAAAAATAATTATTTCTTGAGAGAACTACTATCGCATCGGATTCATCTGCTTTTTAAGATGACATAAAATCCTTGAAACAAAATATTGAAATTAGTAGTTTAACTATCAGCAAAACAATATGAGAAATTTTCCATTTGAAAAAAACTGGATGCAGAATACGGAAATGAGATTGCGGAAATTGCTCCACTTCATTTATTACCATAAAATCAAGATAAGTATACTCTCTTATCAATCGTCATATAAGTGTTTAAAAATATATACTTAGTTTTCTTCAGTCAACAATTTTCGTTATATGGATCGAATGAGAAATAGTAGTAATATAATTGTATATTATATATAGGTAGGTACCTTTTAAACTTCTGAATTTTCTATGAATAATAAAAATGGCTGCATGAATGCTTTAACTAGGAATACACGTCAACACCGAATATTGATTTCTGATTGAGAATAATTAGAGCTGAAGAATACTGAAACTATCCTCTCGTATTCCATATCATTAAAGAACATTCATGTGCATGTTGTGAAAAATCGCATGTGTTATTTTAGAATATGCGCATGTATATGCCATGTGAATATTTTTAAAATTTAATTAACCTGGTTTAATTGAATAAATAATTCCAAGGAAAATTTAGTGCTTTTCAACTACAAATGGGATATTTGATTTCCCATCTCAAAATGCTACCCCCAATTCTGAAAACCCTTGAAATATATATATATATATATATATATATATATATATATATATATATGTATATATATATATATTATATATATATATATATTATATATATATATTATATATTTTTATATATATTGTATATATTATGTATATATATATATATATATATATATATATATATATATATATATATATATATATATATATATATATATATTTTTTTTCAATATATATTATAACACAAATTTTCTAAATAAAAATGACTACTAAGATGGCTAATTAACTGTTACATTCACTATGGAGATGATACTGAAAATGTAAAATAATACCTGATACTAAAGAGTGTACTAGATGCAATCCCACTAGAAGCAGATAGCTCGAACTGACCAAATTCATTCTTAATAACAACAAAATTCACTTCATAACCATGATGGGAATTTCACGACTTGCTGAATATAAAAGAAGATTGCGAATAAACTTACTTCAGTAGAAAAACTGGATATTTTTCTTCATAAAAGTTGCAAACGTACCCACCACTAATGCTGTTTCTCATAGGATGACGCATCCTTGAAAATTTATTATGCCTCGACAATTGACATGGACATCAGATGTACATATTGCAAACTCTTACGAAATTGTACGTCCAATTGAAGAGATACAAAGTCACTTACCTTGATTGCAAAAATGTAGAATTTCTTCAAGAACGGCCAAACGGTTGATAAGACCTTACTGTTTAATTTATCTAGAGCACATTACCCTCTCGAGTTACTGTCGACCTCGGCACAGTCTCTTCCAGAAATATTTTCCACATTAATGCATTAATGAAAATTATTATATACGAATATGAAATCAGTTTCATAAAACATAATTTGAATACTAATTGCAAGAATTTTTTTCCATCATTCTCAGTATAAGGATTCATCGAAATAGTTGTTTTGAATATTGAACGGAAAGAACAGTTTGTGATGCTAATAAATCAATTTGAGGAGTTTTTATGGTACCATTTTCATCTTCCCGACTGAATGGTTTTGAAGTTGCGACACTCACATATCACTTATCAAATATTCTAGGAGGAAAATGTCTGTATTTTCACGAAATCATTCGAATTGTGAAAGTGAGAATCGAAAAATCTCAATCTTTGTGTCTAAATAAATAATTTGATGAAATTGTGAAAGTATTTCATAGTTTTTGCCATACAAATATTTATAATTGTGACAGTGAAAAATTACTGGCTAAATATGACAATGTAAAATTCAAATTCACTCTTAATAGTCTAGTCAACAAGTGCTTCTTTGTTTAATTTTTTTCAACAGTCTTGAAAAAATATGAGCAAGGTGTCATTCGATTCGGAATAGAATGTAGATATTTTTTGAAAAAAAATACAGTTCCGCTCGCGAAAATTGTAAAAGTTATAAACAATTTACTGAAAGATAAAAAAAGGGGTTTGGTTTTATGCAATTAACTCAAAAACCAATTGAGATTTTCGATATCTTAAAATATATTCAAAAAAGGGAGAAATTTTCCTATAATAAAGTTTCGACTCCCGAAACTGTAGAATCAATATTTATAATTTTCTCAGAGGGGTAAAAATACGACCGAAAACGGGTAATATGGCTTACGCAAGTCAAGCCCATTTTAAACAATTCAACAATAAAAATTATTCAACCATATTAAATACAAAAATTTATGGACGAAAAATTTTAGGCGCTACTGGTTAGATGAGTGAACAATAATTCGGTGGAAAAAACTTTTTATCACTCATTTTCAGTTAGTTATTCATTTGTTAAATATTAATTTTTTTGGGTTTGAGCATGAAAATTGTAAGTGTTATAACAGTTCAACTATAGGTCTGAGATTTTTTTCCTTTCCTGGAGCTATTTATGAAAGGCTTCAGAATAGATCCCCATTGAAAAACTTGAAAACTTTCAATTTGTCTGTTTTTTACCAACAATTTACTTACCTACGCAAATTGAAAAAAACTTTTTTTTAATAATTTCAAAGAACCGTTTTTTATATTCGGAAACTGCATTAAAATGGTTTTCTTTCAATTTTCGTGTCCTATTGTATGAAAAACTCTTATAAACAAATGAGTTGTTCATAGTGGAACTTAAATTTTTTTTTATAATTAATACAGTTTTTTATTAATAAACCACTGAAAAATGAAATCTTTCTGATTGTTTTAACTTTGATCTATTCAGAAGCTTTTCAAAACTAGCTCCAAGAAAGAAAAAATTCAGATTCACAGTTCAACAGTTTTTTTTTTATCTCGAGGGACCTACAGTTTAACGCCGGTTCCGAACGGCCAATGGGCTTGTAAACGAAGTACATTACCCAGCAATTAATCTCATAATTAGAACCACTAAATTCCTGACATACACAACACCCAAGAGCAAGGTGGGACTCGAACCCACATCCTCGGCTTACAAGCGGTATACCTTACCGCTGGTCTACCGAGGCCTCCCAGTTCAACAGTTATCGCACTTGCAATGTTCTTGTTCAAGCAGCAAATAAATATTAATTTCCCATTGTATAACTAATTGAAAAATCGCGATATAATTTTTTTGCCTCCGTTGTTCATTTAACTATCCAGTTAGTGCCTGAATTTTTTCATTTCTTAATTTTCGTATTTAATATGGTTAAATATTGATTATTGTTGAAGTGTCCTAAATGGGCGTGTTTTGCAAATTAGCCGGAAACGGCTAATTTGCAACGGCAAATTAGCCGTTTCCGGCCGTATTATGACCGCTCTCAGAAAATTTTAATTATTGATCCTACAGTTTCGGCATTCAAAAACTTTCTCTATTTCATTCAATTGTTTATAACTTTCACAATTTTCGCGAGCGGAACTTTCTTCAGGTTGTATCCTGAACAATAATTCGGCGGTCAAATTTTTTTATCGCAATTTTTCAATTAGTTATGCAATAGTTAATTTACAATTTTTTGCCGTTTGAACATGAACATTGCAATTGTGATAACTGTTGAGCTATAGATCTGAGTTTTTTTTTCTTGTACCTAGTTTTGAAACAGAGATCTATTCTGAAGAATAGATCACTGTTTTCGATTCTCTTATTAACAACGCATTTGTTAACAACAATTTTTCAAACAATTAGGGATGAAAATTTAGAAAAACAATTGTAATGCAGCTTCCGATTATGAAACACGGAAAATTCAAATTATTGAAAAAAATTTTATTTTTTCATTTTGCAAGTAGGTACGTGAA
>JARQZK010002925.1:70000-122500 GCA_030704885.1 Cynegetis impunctata | reverse complement strand
TTAAAAGTTAAGATAATTTTGTAAAGGTTTATCTATACCTAAAATTTTCAGTTTTCTAAATATTGCCAATTTTAATATTTTTATATGGCGATTTAGCATTTATTCTTTTAACAATGAGATCTAAGATAGCCACTATCGTATTTGACATTTCAAATCATCTTAATGGCCCCCGGTTATGTTATTCAAACGAAGATTATTTTAACTTATATATTATTTATGGACAATGTGGTAAAGTTATTTCAAGAACATGTGATATATTTATGACACGATATCCTCAAAAACAGAAACAATCACCAAAATACTATAAGAAAAATTATAGAAAACTTGAGGAACTTTGGACCTGCAAAGGAAAAATGTACAGAAATAAACCAGTTGTTAACAATGAAAATATTGATAGCGTAAACTGGAAATAGAAATGTTAAAAACACCATCTAAGAGAATGTTCGAATTGGTGCCTTTGAACTTCCAGACATTTTGCGCATCTAAGCCGCAATTGTTCATGGGTGGCTATTCTTATTGACTGGTGGTCTATGTCTTCAAATGCTGTACTTACTCGCCTCATGCAGTATTCCATGGTGGTCACTGCGGTGTTATACACGTTATTTTTCACTGTTCCCCTTAAATAAAAATCGAGTACTGATAGGTCTAGGGAGCGAGGTGGTCCATTGTTGGCTATCCATTGATCATAAAATAAGTTTTCCAGATAATAATATACTAAATGGGCACTATTTGGAGGTGCCCCCCATAATGTTGATGGAAAAGTTGTCTTAATAGTCAACTTCTAAATTCAGGTGTTTCTGTTTTTGAGGATATGGCGTCACAAATGTATCAAATGTTCTTGAAATAACTTCATTGTCAATAAATAATAAATATGTTTGAATAATCTTCGTTTGTATAATTCAACCAGAGTGTCATTACGATGAGATGATTTGAAATGTCAAATACGATCGTGGCTATTCTAGATCTAATTGTTTATTGTTGATTAAATGCAAAATCGCCATATAAAAATATGAAATTGGCAACATTTCGAAAACTAAAAATTTTAGGTATAAATAATCTCATCCAAAGTTTCCTTAATTTTTGACGCTAAATACTACAAAATAAAACAAATGGGGGGGGTTTCCATTTGAAAAAATTGATTTTTATCAGTTTTCTCAATCTCATTTTAGATATTATTTTTTGAACACCCTGTAAAGTTATCCAAATATTATACAAAATCTATTAAAGTATGTCCTTCCCAACAAGGAATCCAACCCTAAGTAAATAATAAGGGCTTCCTTATAGGAACAATTGATAATTATTTTAAGACCTCCAATCGTAATTTTTGACATAAAATCTTAAATATGTCTAAAACGCTTAGACTTAGGTATAGGACATGATGCATGAAATCCGCCTATAATCTTGGATATAATTTGAAAATATAATAATATATATTCCTTATAAAAAGTGTAGTGTTTAAAAGTATTTTCAAAAATAGAAAAAATTTTGTTTTAGTACTTTCATATGTATGGCTGTTTTTGTAATTTTTTTTGCTTAAAAGAAAAATATAACGTTTTATAGAATTTGTTTATAACAAATTGTTGATTTAATGAACAATGGAATTATTTATAAAAAACCTATTTTTTTTGTTAATCTATGAATGAATGCCAATTATGATTTTCAAAGAAAAAATAGTTTCTTCTGTGATTATTTGAACAATCGAAATTTGAAAACATTAATTATAAACAAAAAAAAATTTCATGAAATTTTTTTTTTTTATTATTATTCAGCCAAGACAATACAATGGTGAAAAACACTTTTCATAAAATATTGAACTTGTCTATTTATTTATAAACAATATCTCAACAAATTATTAAGAAAAAATTTTGGATACAGAAACAGCAATAGCATATTATTTGTTGAATAAAATTTTTTTAACAACATCTCTAGAATATTTAATTTTTTGTTAACTTAAAAAAATCATTATAAACAAAATAATAAACTTTAAGAAAATTTTGTCGCATGATCCTGTTAATTACCTATATATATATAGCAAGGGCTCCATGAAGCCAAAAATGTTAAGGTCAATTATTCAAACTTTTATGTCGTTATTCATGAAAAAGGAGATTGGCGAAAAATTAGAAAATAAACAATAGTATAACTTTTTGCAAAATTCACTTAAAAATGTTTTTCCAACTAGGATTTTTTCGTTCAAGTGTCTGGATGATACCATCATTTATTCAAATTTTTAACTTAATATTTGTTACTATAACAAAATTATTTTTTGTGGTGCACTCGCTTTAGCGGCAATGCGTCCATAGCTTAACGGCCGTGTGGAGCCCTATTTTCGGCATTAAATTAAAATTATAGAAAATTTAGGTTAATAATAAATTAGGAGTTCCGGGAGTCTTTTTTATTGTTAATTTCCTCATCTTTGAGCATCTTTTTTCAAAGTTTCTTGTATATCAATCGTTTATGAGTTATTAACGAAAAACAAAATGCCATATTTTGTTCATCTCAATTTTTTAATAACAATTGCAATTGTTTATGTGTAAGTTAATCCTCGAGATACATTTTTCTTGACGTCATACCGAATCGAATGAGCTATTGTTCATATTTTTAGGAGCTTTACCAAGAATTAACACGTTTTTGATTTTGTTGACTAGACTATTACAGATACTCGAACATCATACGCTATATCTACTAACATGCTACCATGCACGTAAACATTGAAGAAGAATGGGTTACTGTGAAAGTTCGAGTACGGCGAGGTGTCAGGCGGGAGGGTACAATTTCACCCAAGTTATTCACCCTGGCAATGGAGAGCGCATTTAAAGGCCTATCATGAGGTCAGAAAGGCATCAAGGTCGACGGGAAGTATCTTAAACATCTCCGCTTCGCAGATGATATTGTCCTCTTTAGCAGCGATCCGGCTGAACTCAGAGTAGTTTCTGAAGCTGTTAGTCTTAAAAGGAATCCAGAGAAGACCAAAATGATGAATACATCTAACTTGAGAATCACCATCGAGAACCATACTTTGGAGCTAGTCGAAGAATACATATAACTGGGACATAACATCAAAATCGGAAAGAGTAATCAAACCGCAGAGATCACCAGACGAATCTGCCTCAGCTGGGCAGCATTCGGGAAGCTTAGCAACATTCAGTGAACCTGAAGAGGAAAGTCTACGATACCTGCACCCTGCATGTGACGACATACGGACTCGAAACCGCAACCATTACAATGAACAGCGCCAACCGTCTCCGAATCTGCCAGAGAGCAATGGAACGATCAATTCTGGGAGTGAGTCTACGAGACAGGATCCGAAACGTAGATATTAGGCGGAAGACAGGAGTTAGCGACGTCGTGGAAAGAGTGGCAAAGCTCAAGTGGCAGTGAGCGGGACACCTGGCCAGATATAACTCCAAATGGACGAAAACCTTAATGCAATAGAGATCAAGGGAAACAAAAAGAAGTATAGGACGTCCGCAGGCAAGATGGAGAGACGACATCCAGCGACATGCGGAAAAGAATTGGATGAAGAGAGCCTAAGTTAGATCGACATGGAAGTCATTGGAAGAGTCTATGTCCAGGAGTAGACGAAAACAGGTAAATAAGAAGAAGAAAAGAATATATAAATATATATATATATATATATATATATATATATATATATATATATATATATAAATTTATTCGAATTGTTATTGCCTGTGAACTATTTCTAATCTCTTGATAATTATTAGCAATAACAGGCTTGTTGAATCTCTGAAAAAGTTTTGATAAAGCCACGAATGTCGTGGCGAAACGTCAACTTTTTAATAGAATCGAGTTTTTTGAGATTCAACAAGCCTGTTATTGCTAATAATTATCAAGAGATTATATATATATATATATATATATATATATATATATATATATATATATATATATATATATATATATATATATATATATATATATAATTCGGTCGCCTTCGGAGATTGTATACAGTTCAGTAGGCAGCTTTTGGAAATATAATCGACTATTTAGAAATCCAAAGTATGAAAACATGGCACAAGTGAAGAATTTGTCAAATGCTGTAATTTTTGTGGTATTGCAATTCATTTTTAGAAAATTATTATATTCATATGATGGAATTATTAATTGAATGAGAATGATAAGACTTTCTCAGAATCAATGTTGTTATTACACTTCTTTAGGAATGAGAATTCTCTGTGATTTTCTATCCACTGGCTTTTCTGCACCAGAGTACAATAATTTCTGTAGACCGCTGATGGGCATTTCACAAGTGATGTATAATATAACAGCGAAGATGTAACTAACTGTTACGAGTTCTAGGGCTGATGTTACCTGAAAAAAATAGGAATGTAACCAAAATATAATTCTTTGCATAAGATTATTTCGAAGAAAGCATAATAATCGCCAAAAACTTAAAAATAAAAATATCAGGGGAATAGTTACAAAGTCTTCTCTGATAATTTATTGTTTCTTAATTAACAGTTTTGGTTTTTATTAACTTACAATTGTAAAATCGCTGAAATATCTTGGAGATCTCATTGAAGCTGCATCAGATCGCAACAAAAAAATATGGACTAAAAAGGCAGAATACGTCAACCGACTCAAAAATCGAACTGGCTTCCAGCAGCAAATCCATAGGAAAATCCCTGTTGAGTGATTTTCATTTATTTACTTTCTAATTTTTTTCATGAACATTATTTATAATTAATTATTACATAAACAAATTCGAATTTGAATTTTTCGGAGTTGGAAAGAAGATATATCATCTTTCAATTAATATTCGACATTATAAATGAAAACTTCCAATTCAAAACTTAAAATTTTTATATCGAATAACGATAAACTGAGAGATATTCTGTTCTTACGAAGAATTTTGAAATTCAAACTGTTCCTCAACGACACCCAAATAATAAGAGAGGAGTCTCGGAAATATATGAAAATATCATTACATAGTAAAATGTATATAAATAGGTACACAAAGTAATACGAGATTTTTTCGATTTGTTGAGTGGATTCACTTAGTGAACGTATTAAAAGAAATATTACATATCAGACATATCAATTATTAAACAATCAATTCATGTTAAATATACTTGTTAACTATATTCAATTTCATATATCAAATAAAGTCGACAAGGGAAATTCTTCAATAACTTAAATTTATCGAAGGACCAGGAATATATATAACCATCTCCGAGGAGCTGGTTATATATACTCCGCGACACGAAAACAGCATTCACAATGTGGATAATAAAAATACAGATTTTGCGTCGACAAACCATCTCCCTCAGAGGATTGTCTCATAATTTCAAATTATTGAAGAATTTTCTTTTCACTCCATGTAATATATTAAAACGTATGTATTGAGAAATCTTGAGGAAATTAGATTTACAGGAGTCCTGGATAAATGGAGGTCAAATCAGAGGCCTTCCAAATAACCTATATCAAATGATATATTGCAATAGGTCAGTAAGTCCAAGAGCTATGCTTATACTCAGAAAGGGACTAACTTGCCTTCCACTTACAGAGTTCCTCACCAGGGACCTTGCTGCGGCTCTGATTGTGGTGCAGACTGGCAAGAGTAGGAGGCAGGTGGTCTTTGCCTCAGGCTATTTTCCGGGTGACGCCATCAGCCCACCACCAGAGGAAGTCCAACGCCTCGTGGAATGGTGCCGCAAGGAGCAGAAACAACTCATTCTGGGCTGCGATGCGAATGCACACCACACGGTATGGGGAAGCACGGACACTAATCACAGAGGTGAGGATTCACTTGATTTTCTGTTTTCTCACAATGTAGGAATAGCAAATGTAGGTAACAGTCCAACCTTTATGAACGCGATTAGAAGGGAAGTAATTGACCTTATGCTGGTGACACCATTTATTGCGGAAAAGGTCAAGAACTGGAGGGATTCAAAAGAACCATCCATGTCAGACCATATGGCAATTGAATTCGATGTTGAAGCAATAGCTTCAGCTGATGTTGAATGCAGGATACCCAGAAAGACTGACTGGGAACTCTACGCAGCCCATTTGAGGTCGGAACTGGAAGGCCTGAGATACAACATCAGCTCAAATGAGGACTTGGATAACGCCTCTGCTCACTTCACATCAAGTTTGAACAGAGCTTTTGAGAACAGCTGTCCACTCAGGAAGAAAACGATCTCCAAAGACGTGCCCTGGTGGAATAAACAACTTGAGAACCTCAAAAAAGCGGCTAGGAAAGCCTTCAACAGGGCTAAGCGAGAAGCCAGCTGGGATGCCTATCGACTGGCCCTGACAAATTACAACAAAGAGGTTAGAAAGCCAAAAGGCAGTCCTGTAGAAGTTTCTGTGAGGGAATAGATAAAACAGCCCCTGCAGCTAGACTTCAAAAGGCACTATCTAAGGATCACTCAAACCCAATTGGCCAAATAAAGAAGCCATGTGGGGATTTTTCGAATGATCCTGAAGAGAGCCTGAGAGCTCTACTAAAGACTCACTTCCCTGGCTCTAAGCAGATTATTACTAGAGATAATGTCCCCACTGGAGAGGTATACAACCTCACCAGTTGGGATTTTCAGAAAGCTGGTAGACTATTCACACCAGAAAGAATTGAGTGGGCGATAAAGAGTTTTCAGCCCTTCAAATCAGCTGGCATGGACGGCATCTTTCCGGCCATGCTTCAGAAAGGTGTTGAATTCATCATAACCCCGATGGCTGAGCTTTTCAAGGCCAGCTATGCAAGGGGCTATATTCCGGAATCATGGAGGGAAGCAAGGGTAGTATTCATACCCAAAGTGGGACAGGAAGGCTCCACAGAGCCTAAATCCTATCGACCCATATGCCTTACCACCTTTCTCCTGAAGACCATAGAGAAAATAATAGACAATAACATAAGGGAAAGTGTTAAGCTCCACAACAAGCAGTTTGCCTACAGGGCGGGTAGATCGACTGTAGACGCCCTTCATCATCTTCTTAGGAGATTTTACTTGCAATGTTTGGAGATATTGGGGGGGCCTTTGATAATACCCTACATGTTTTTATATGTAATGCAGTTGAACGAAAAGGGATAGAACCCTCCACTGTGAAGTGGATATCAGCTATGTTGAAAGGGAGAACCGTCACAGCCTATCTGGGGGAAGCTGAAGCGACAGTGCTGACGTGCAGGGAATGCCCTCAAGGAGGGGTACTATCACCCTTGCTGTGGAGCCTGGTCATGGATGGTCTTCTGAAGAGGCTTACGGCAGATGGTTTTAACGCCCAGGCATACGCCGACGACATAATGGTAACTGTAAGAGGCAAGCATGAGGGCTCTATGAGTAGCCGAATGCAACTTGCCCTCAGTATTATCGAAAAGTGGTGCGAGGAAGAGGGGCTTACTGTCAATCCCTCGAAGACAACACTAATTCCTTTCACCAGAAGAAGGAACCTCCGCCTGAGAGCTTCGGTCCTGAATGGCCAGACTCTAAACTTCTCTAGTGAATGCAAATATCTAGGTGTTATCCTGGACAGTAAACTCAACTGGAGGAAACATATAGATAGGACTCTTTCCAGAGCCACAGCGGCTATGTGGGCCTGCAAAAGACTCTTTGGAAAGACCTGGGGCATGAAACCGAAAATGGTACTGTGGTTATACACTGCGGTAGAACGCCCGATTGTCACCTATGCGTCTCTAGCATGGTGAACGAAAACCGAAGAGGTCACCACACGCAACCGGCTGCAAAAACTGCAAAGGCTGGCCTGCATTGGTGTTACGGGAGCTATGCGTACAGCTCCCACTGCAGCGCTTGAGGTCATACTCGATCTGCCTCCCTTACGTATACATGTGAAGAAATGCAGCCTGCTGGAAGCAATGAGAATATCCCTTAACGGGAAGCTCCTACCTGGAAACTGGGTTGGACATATGAGGATACTGAATCAACAGGATTCAAGACTCTTGGCAAAACCATCGGATGTTATGCCAACTATCTTCGATTTCGAAACGCCCTTTGAAACGGTCATAGCTGACCGTCCTAGTGCAATAAGTTTCGTTAAACGTTTGGACAAAAAGTCTTTCATATGGTTTACCGATGGATCAAAAACAGAGAGACGCACTGGCATTGGGGTATATGGACCTAAACTGAGGATATCTGAATCCCTGGGAAGTGAACCCTCTATTCTACAGACCGAAATAATGGCTGTTTACGTATGCGCTCAGGAGTGCCTCAAAATGAACCTCAAAGGGGCGCATATCTACATCACCACGGACAGCCAGGCCACGCTGAGGTCCCTGGAATCATGAAGCCAGGGATCTCTACTGACATGGGAGTGCCGTAATACCATAAAGCAACTGGCCAGAGGCAATAAAGTGACTCTACTGTGGGTGCCAGGGCATTGTGGTGTTGAAGGAAATGAAAAAGCCGATGAACTTGCAAAAAGTGCATCAAGGTTAACACCTGCTGGACCTGAGCCTTTCTGTGGTCTTGGAAAAGACCAATATAAGGCAGCTGTTCAACAATGGGAGTTGGATAATAGAGTAACCCTCTGGAGAAACACTCCTGGACTCACGCAGTCAAAGAAGTTCGTGAAGATTTCACAGACCTATGCCAGAAAGCTCCTTAAGCTGTCACGAGCTGAGCTTTGGGTGATGGTTGGACTGCTGACAGGGCACTGTCGGTACAAATACCATTTGTACCGTATGGGAAAGTCAGCAGATGATATTTGTAGGCTCTGTGGATCAGAAGCAGAAACAGCTGAACACATGGTACTAAGAACCACTCATATGGGGAAACCTGTCCTGGATACCCATGAGGTAACGGCCAAGGCCCTCAAGGATGTTGTCGGGTTTATCAATACCATTGACGACCTCCTTGGGTTTCAATGAATGGGTAGGGTAGAGAACAAAAGATCTACATGGTCGCAGTTCCCGGAAGGCTAACCGAGCCACAACGACCCCGGTTCAAAATAATAATAATAATAGATTTACTTACAGCCTAATTTTTTTGTCATTCCAAATATCAGAATTGCGGCTGTAACGCACTGAGAATTCCTCGAAACGAACCACCATAATGAAGCAAGCAGTTTTGAATAAGTATAGTGAGGAGAATTCATATAAAATGTTAAAGCCATTATTAAACAACATAAACCAATTGGAATAGCATACACCATGACTTCACGAATCTGCAAGAGGTGTTTATTAGCAGTAATTTTGAATATTCATTAAAATATTGATTAACAGTTTATGAAGTTAGGGTAGGTACCTTATTATTGAAAATTTTTTCGTTTCTATGCATATAAAACGAGTATCCACAATATATTCCTATAATCAGTGCTCCTATGTTGGAATATCCTGGGCTGTAGAGAACATGCCAACTTTCTACATTCAGAAATATCATATATAAACTCCTGAAACATGATAATGAAAATGTAAACTACGCTTCACCAACTTGAAAATAAAAAATAAACGGTGTCATGGGACACCAGGTAGGAACGAAGTTTCTTCGGATAATATAGAAGCAACACAATTTGCAAAAAAAAAGAAAATAAACGTGTTCATTTATGAGTAAAATGGATTTATAATGTGAGTTTACACCACGTCCTTGGACAATAATTTCATGTCGTGGCAGAACGAGAAAGATAAAAAAAGAATGACGCAGGCGCGTTGCTTGTACATGAATTCATGAGTTATTTGTAATAAAAAAGTATGCCAAAAGAGTATCGGGATAGTCTGCGGCTGTGATTCGGTATCCCGTATAGTGTTGCCTCTCGACGAGACGAGACGAGAGAAGGCTCTCTCTCGTCTCGTCTCGTTAGACGAGAGAAAATGTGACTCTCGTCTCGACGAGAGTCTGTTTCTCTCGCTCGAGAGAACCTCTCTCTCGTCTCGTCTCGTCTCGTCTCGACGATAAAGAAATATATTAAATCCCTATGTATATAATTTTCCACTTTTCCAACATAAAAAAAATTTCTATACGATAAAATTTAATTTTATTCCGATTTATCCTTGTACTTCAGAACAATATTTAAAAAACCTGGCAAACTATAACATCTAAAGCAAGTAAACATACATAATTATAATAATTAATTGGAGGTGATAAATAACTCATATTATCTAATGCCTGGACACTAGAGGGAGGAAAAATAAATTTTATAATAAAAACGAAAAATGTGTATTGAGGTAAAGGGAGACTTTTCTTCCTGGAGGAGGAAGAAAAAGTGCCATTTTTCTTCTTTGTATGCGCGTGATTAATATAACTTCTAACGTTAAACAGTTGAACGGTCAATAATGGATATTTAAAGTTAATAGTAAATAAATATTATTTTTAATAATTACAAGAATTTATTGTATTGTGGTATATTGTAACATAGTTACAAAAGTAAATGAAATTATTAAAAGTAAGTACCTAAATAATATGATAAAACAATGAAATGGGGAAAAAATACCTATTTGTGTATAAGTTGTATCATTTAAGAATATATACTTATATATAATTCTTTCAGTGACGTTAGGACTAGTCCTTTTTCTAACCTAATGTAAACACCATGCTAGATAGTAAATGACGGAGAGTGTGAGGACACTATCAACGATCACTGAAAGAAGTATACTTTTTATATATTATTTTTTATTGAAAAATTATTATGTATTAATTACATTTGAATGTAAGTATACCTTTTATTAGTCGATTTAATCAATGCATGATGAAAAAATTCAGCATAAATATGAATATTTAAAATTCCTGCATTTTTATAGGTGTGTAAATAAAGCCCTTTTTCTTCATTTAACTCCGAAACGTTTTTTATTTAAGAATTCTCCTTGTACATTAGGTTCACGTAAAACTGAACATACATCATAAATAAGAAAGGGCGCCCCTTCTCTCCCCCCTTCCAACCACGCTTGAGTTGGAAAATAGTAAATAAATTTAGTAAAAAAAGAAACGAGGGAACTTTTCATTCTTATTTTTTTGGCAGGTTGGCATTTTAATAATATAGGATTTTCATAATATGAGATGGCATTTCCATAATGCAAGTAGGGAATTAGTATCTTCTCCTCCCCTAAAAATATTTTCGCTACGACCCTGACTGCTAGAATAACTTTTATGAAATAACATTTGAAATTCGGACATAAAAAGATACCAATATACATTTGTGTATTCGTCATATAAAAATTTAGATAATATTAGTAGTTCCACATAATTTTGTCTCTTATAAACATGATGGAACGAACCATTGTTTTCATGTAAATTCCTAGAAAAATTGTCACTAAACTTTTTTAATAAAGGACCCCGCACGGAATACATAGGCTTTTGGTTTTCCGTGGAATTTGATGAAACTTGGGTATGTCCTTTTTATTTATTTTTAACAGACATAAAATTTATATTATTAAAAAGTTATTCAATAGCTAAGAAAGTCAAAACAGTTTTCCTCAGTCTCAGGGTGAGTTCGGGTTGAGGCTCGGAGCATTCGGAGAGCGCACTATTTTCGTTTTTCTGGTATTTTTATACTTCGGAGTATATAAAGTTCGATCGGAGTTATTAAAATGTGCCAAACCAAACACAATAGAGTGTTTTTGGAGTATGTGGAGTATGAGTTATGTATATGTTTTTTTTATTTACTCAAAAATGCAATGTTTAATTATTTTTCTGTTTTACCAGTCAGCAGAAAAAAACTATAAGTTTTACAGCCGTATTCACCATCTGCCGATAACTTTTTAATAGGCTCTGTTGAGTGCTTAAAGGCGGCTACGCACCTAGCTGTCTACTTGACAAGTATGCTGACACAAGCTTTTTGTACAATTATACATGAATGTGTATATTGTAAAATACAGCAGAAGTCTTTGCGAGATTTACCATACACACCTTCATTTATAATATTGTACAAAAAACTTGAAAAAGCATACTTGTCAAGTAGACAGCTATATGTGTAGTCGCCTTTACGCATTTAGCGGCCTGATAAAAAGTTAGCAGCTGATGGTGAATACGGCTGTTAGTTTGCCAATCGAAGATAGCAATAGTGCAAACTCAGTCACACTCTGTTCTATTATTACTATATACTACTAATAACTACCCGCTATTAATTTAAAATGGATAACGTAAAAACTGAGTACAATTTACACTGCTTATTTTCAAAGGATATTACGAGAGATATAGGTACCTATCTGAATATTTATCACGATTTTTGCATACTTTGATAAAAACTATCGGAAACATGACATAAATAACGGCTTAACTGTTTCATTTGTAAAATTGTAAAAAATGTTTGCTCGAGAGATCGAGAGAAACGAGAAATTCCCGACGAGAGAGGGCCTTTCTCTCGTATTGTCTCGAAATTTTTTTCGAGAGAAAATATCTCTCTCGTCTCGTCGAGACGAGACGAGACGAGAGACGAGAATCTCTCGTCTCGGCGGCATCACTGATCCCGTATACAGAATCCCGCATACAGTACCTATCCTCGTCTGAAAGAGGCCTTACGGTTTTAGTCTCACACTAGTGAGCGAGAAAATATAAATCACCGAACCCCGATGGGTGTTACGCCACTGCCCGTCGTATAGCTGTCACATACCTCGCCGTCGTTGGGAATCAGCTAATTCCGTACGCGGCAACTCGTTACTACGACGCGATTGGGCCTCGCGAGCCCGGTAACTTTCTAACGGAATGAGAGCCCTCCAAGTACTCGTTCGAAAGCTGGTCACGTTCTTAAGCGTCCGGAATGCGGCCGTTTTCGCGAATTTCGGAGAAATGCAGCGTCCGACGGGGCACTTTGGTCCCCGCGAAACACCGCCGATCACCGTATCTCGGATGACCTGTTTTCTTAATGCGGCCTTAGGCCGCGTTCATTCTCGACAGTCCAGAACGGAAAACCAATTATACGTTTATCAGAATATACTAGTGAGAGGCTCCATCGCCTATTAAATAGATCCGTTAATAATATAGATCGATGAAAATATAGTTTCACGAACCCCGATGAGTGCTAAGCCCGTCCCTGCCTCTGTCGAACGGTACGCGACGCGTCAAGTACTGAGCCCGTCCCTGCCTCTGTCGACCTGCGCGCCATCTCCTCGCTGTCAATCTGGAGTTCGTGCGGAATCGGCTAGATACTACGACCTCATTGGACTTCGCCGTGTCGAATCTTCTCGATAGAATTTAACCCGTCCAACTATCGGCTACTGCCGTTTTCACGAATTTCGGAATAACGTCAAACTTTACGTTCGATATCGAAAATGGGAGTCGCGGTCGGGAACGGGAAATAGCCTAAGCACTACAAAAAGGACGACGGCAATCGACGGAGCCCTTCGGGCCCCGCGATTCGGGGCCTATCTTCTCATCTCGGCTTCGTAAGTTTGCCGCCTGCGTTCTAGGAAGTCGAATTTGGCGAACCAATTATTTATTTGGTATTATATACTAGTGGGCGGATCCATCGCCTATTAAATAGATCCATGAAAAATATAAATCGATGAAAATATAGATCCCCGAACCCTGATGAATGCTAAGCCCGCCCCTGCCTCTGTCGAAGGGCACGCGATGTTTCTAGTGCTAAGCCAGTCCCTGCTTTGTCCCCTATAGAGCGCCATCTGCGCGCTGTCACCAACCTAGCCGTGCGGAATCAGCTGATTCTGCAGGTAACGTTCAAACGGAGTCAACCCGTCCAATTACGCGTTCTAAAGCCGGTCACGTGAATTTGAATTGCCTCTTGAATTACTACCTACTTCTCACCCAGATGTTGACTAACCACTATTATAATTTCACATGTACAGGATGTCCAGATAAGAATGCAAAGTGCTGTATCTCGTAAACTATTCGTCGTAGAGACTTAGGGTAAAAAAAAATTATTACTAAAGTGGCCAAAACAAAATCCTGGAAATTATTTATATGTTTCCAAGATGGCCGCCAGGGGCGTAAATGCCTTCTAAAACTTTCAAAATGATTTTTCTCTGAAATTCACCTCGTGAATGTATCACAAAAACATATAATTTTTCAAAGTTAGCTCTATTCGAGTAATTTTTGTTTTACAGCTTTTGACGTATCTATCGAAATGAAGTGGGGGGTGGTTCAATGTTTTTTCGAATAAACACCTGTAACTTCTAAACTCCTGAACGAATTTAAACAAAGTTGGTCTTATTTGGAAAAGCATTTATTGGATCATCAAATCCATCTTATCTGTCATATGTCAAATTTTTAGTGATGGCGCTTGAGCTCGTTTCTTGATATAATAATAGAGAATTGCTAATTTCTTTGAAAAATTAAATGCAATAATATGAATTTTTTTCGATAAAAATGAAGTGCAATGATACCAAAATAGGCAAGTGAAAATTGCATCTCGGTATCTTATTTCAAGCCTGATATATCGAAGGAAGAAAATTTTGTCATCATAAATTTCTGAAATTCTGTATTTATTCTAATTTATTTGTCTTTTTTCACAAATCAATGATGAAATATCATATTTTCATGATTCTCAAATAATTCTCAGTTCAAAATATCTTTAAAAAACGCGTAGGAGCATAGTAAGAAATGAAAATAATATGCAAGTGCAAGGTAGTCAGAATATGAAGAGACCATAGATGAAAAACAAATGACTCAAATAAAATAAACTTGTCAACAAGTATTAAAATTATTCTTATAGTGACAGTGTAAAGAGTTTTTGTGGCACATAAAAGTAAGGACTGAAAATCTTCAAAATGCCTTTTACAAACGAGGAAGCTGTTGATATGATTGCGGTATATTTTGAATTTCTTCAAAATACGGCATTGGCACAAAGAGTATACAGAGCTCGATATCCAAATCGGCGTCTACGCGATGCAAGAATTTTTCCGCGTTTAGTGCGAAATTTGCGTAATACTAGCAGCTTTCGACCTAAGTTACGAAGAAACGCGGCTAGAACATCGGAAGACGACATTGTTAATGTTTTAGCATACGTAGAATTGAATCCCCACGTTAGTACAAGAGCAATGTCTGTAGCTTTGGGTATATCACGTTCTACTATATTAAACATTTTAAGGGATCATAGGCAAGTTTTAATTTCACTAAAAATACTACAGTGCCACAAAAACTCTCAACACTGCCACTATAAGAATAATTTTAATACTTATTGACAAGCTTATTTTAGTCATTTGTTTTTCATCTATGGTCTCTTCATATTCTGACTACCTTGCACTTGCATATTATCTTCATTCCTTACTATGCTCCTACACGTTTTTTAGAGATATTTTGAACTAAGAATACTATTTATTATTTGAGAATCATAAAAATATGACATTTCATCATTGAGTTTTGAAAAAAGACAAATAAATTAGAATAAATACAGGTCATGGCGTCTTTTCAGAATTTCATGATGACTACATTTTCTTTCTTCGATATCTTAGGCTAGAAATAAGATACTGAGATGCGATTTTCACTTGCCTATTTTGGTATCATTCATTTTAATCGGAAAAAATTCATATTATTGTATTTAAATTTTCAAAGAAATTAGCAATTTTCTATTATTATATAAAAAAAAACGCGCTAAAGCGCCATCACTAAAAATTTGACATTTGACAGATAAGATGGATTTGATGATCCAATAAATGCTTTTCCAAACGGGACCAATACTTTGTTAAAATCCGTTCAGTAGTTTGAAGTTACAGCTGTTTATTCAAAAAAACATTGAATCACCCCTCACTACTTCATTTCAATAGATACGTCAAAAGGTGTGAAACAAAAATTACTCGAATAGAGCTAACTTTGAAAAAGTATATGTTTTTGTGATACCTTTACTAGGTGAATTTCAGAGAAAAATCACTTTGAAAATTTTATATGGCATTTATGCCCCCTGGCGGCCATCTTGGAAACAGAAATAATTTCCAAGATTTTGTTTTGGCCACTTTAGTAATAACATTTTTTACTGTAAGTCTTTACGACGAATAGTTTACGAGATACAGCACTTTGCGTTCTTATCTGGCCACCCTGTACAGAATTTAATTACGATCCTAATTAAGGAGCTAATGTGAAATAATCTAGGAATTCAAACCCAACATCTGCAGCATTGTTGAACAAGTAAAGTAATGGACTATTTGTGAGTTCTACCTGACCGTTGAGGAAAAGACCTGAAATTTAAATTTATTGATTTTTGTGAATATTCTGGAAATTTTTATTTTGGACCCTTATTCTCCTCATTTAGTATTTCAAAGTCTGAGCTGAATGAGTGGTTGTACTTTATTGAATAATTTGTAACGAGTTACAAAATAAAAATCGGAATACTATATTTTGACTTATACTGGAACGAAATAACATCAATGTAGCGTCCCAAATCGCTAAAAATATAGTCATATTGAACGTATTAAATCTAAAACTCATTAAAACAAACTCTCTGGAACATAACGTATTCATTGTGGTAGTTGAGACATTATACAACTTTCAGTTCAAAACGATTGGAGGGAATAGAACGTAATTATTGAGTGAAGACGACCACAGCCGCAAAACATTCAACGAAACATAGTTATCTATTTTTTAACTCAATTATTCCAAAATTAAAAAATTCCAAAGAAATTTTGATCCTTCGAAAGTTTCGAGAGAGTCGCAAATTTCATGACTACATGTCATCTCTTAATAATAATAATAATAATAATACCTTTATTTAGCATACAGCTATTGATAACAAACTAATCATTACATCCATAATGTCCATGAAGAAAAATTTTCGAATACATATACTATCAGAGATTTCTAAAATACTCTATAATTTTCACAATATATACTGCTGATTGGCAGATTATCATACAAAATAAGTCCTCTGCTCATTATGGATTTGTACATAATAGGAGTATTATATTTATTTATCATGAAATCGTTTCGAAGTCTAGTATCATGCTCATGTAACTCACTTACAAAATGTAGAGTTTCACTTAAATAACTAGGTAACATATTTTCTCTCATCTTATATATATATATATATATATATATATATATATATATATATATATATATATATATATATATATATATATATATATATATATATATATATATATATATATATATATATATATATATATATATATATAGTCAATGTCCTATAGGTTATTCTCTGATTAACACTCATCATCTGTAACACGTTCAACATATTTTTGAATGGCGTTTGATTATTACATTTTAAAATTATTCTCATACCTCGATTTTGAATTTTTTGTAACCTATCAACACTATTTTCTTGCAGATTGAAAAGAAGTGTAGACAATATTCAATATGAGGCAGTGCAAGTGTCTTGAATTACATCAAAGTTGTGTTCATATCTAATTTATTTCTTAATCTGGCAATAAAGTTAATTTTTTTTGACATTTTATTTGCTATATATTCTGCATGTGATCTGAAATTTATATTTTCATCTAGTATGACGCCCAGATATTTCATCTTATTCACTCTTTGAATTGCGACCCTATCTATCATTATTCTCAAATCAATTATATTTAGTTTTCGCGTCTTATATTCACCACCAAGTATAATAAATAAAGAGTCCAAGTCAGTCTGAACTAAACGTGACATCAGCTCGAAATCCTCGGTGAGGTCAACGTGACCTCACCTCTTATAAAATCGATTTTTTAAACTCGGAAAGTATATATTTAAAATAAAACAAAGTTGGGTTAGTTTTATAACTCAAGAATACCTGAACCGATTTTAATGATGTCATCTTGGTTGGGATTTGTTTTGGTAATAATTGGTTAGTGGGTTGAGCCACAGGGAAAAAAATAAATATTGTTTACACGATAAAGGGCGCAATTGAGCAAAACGGTCAGAACTTGGTGAGTAGATAGTTTTGTATATTTTCTTGAATGAGATTAGTTTTGGTGCGAATCGGTGAAGGAGTGGAGCCACAAGGGACAAAATAAATCTTGTTCACACGATAGAACTGCTTTTCTAATACAGCTTGCTGCGAAAGAGTTTAAGAAGTTTAAGAAGTTTAAGAAGTTTCTTCATGGCATAGGTAAAGCACTCCTTGCAAACATACAAATATAATTGCTGGCCCAGTATTCATCCTCTGAATACCGTTTCACCTCTCCCATAACATCCTGTCTCACACATCCTTAATGTAAGACCTTATACTTCATGTGTATCCTACGTTCTTGCTGAAGTAGTTCATCCACATTACTCCAAGCAGCCCGCCTTTCCCATAGATACTTGATGAAATAATCAAATGTTCACCATCTGCCAACGGTGGCGAACTTATCGTATAAAAGTAATTCTTCTATGTTATTGGTTTTGAATTTATAATTTTTCAACAATTCATAATTAAGAAAATTTGAGGTATTATACAGCTATAAATTATAAATCAAAACTCACAGCGCAACGAAAATTTCCAAATAGTAATGCTGTAATTGTAACATGCTGTAAACTTTATACTTGAACATCTCTGTTTGGCAGTTCGAAAAAAAAAGACGAAAGACATAAACGAAGATATTCTCTCTAGAAGCAACATTGATATCGTTGCCTAGTAAAACACCAATTCTGCGGAAAATTCTCTTCTTTGAATGAATTCTTTGATTTTATTGAAAATTGTATTGTTTCCTGTTTGATGTTTGTTTTACAAAGATAAATATAAGTTGCAATTGATTACCATTATTTGTACTCCTTTTTTGAAGTTAATATGTTTTGGCCACAAGTAGATAATAAAGATATAGATATTTAATGTATGCTTCAGATATTCTCTCATTGAAAATTAATAACAAAATCTAAACCAATCTGTTTCCTGTAGAAATTTTGAAAATGGATAGGGATTCTCTTGAAATTAATCGCCTCAGATATTTGTATATATATATATATATATATATATATATTTATAAAATAGATCAAACAACAAAATCTTAAATTTTCTTGATATCAACTCAATCTACAATACATTTCAACATTCTTACTCAATCTGCAAAAACTGAAGAGATGAAAAAAATATGAAAAAACACAAAATAGCAAGAAATATCATGCTGCGGTTAAAGAAAAAAGTTCATACTATCGAAAAGTACTTCCCTAACATCAATTCAATGCACGTACAAATGTTCAACCCTCAAACTAAATTTGACGGTGGTTCAAGAGTGCGAGAATCCTTCAAAAACCCTAGAAGGCTGGTAAAATGCTCGCTCCATTTCTCAATGTTTTTTTTACTGACTTTACATGAATGTTGACAGTTTTGTTCTGCCCAAAAAAAAAATCACATCAAAAATCATTTGGTTTGATGGACGAGGCTGGAGATGCCAAAATATGCCAGAAACAAAAAACTTTTACATATATACAGGGTGCAGAATTCGAGAGCAACCATGGAGATCTCCGAAACGGCAAGGGTAAGGTAGGTAGTTTAGATTTGGTAAAGTTGCCAATAAATATGTCTAATAAAATACCGTTGAGAAACGTTTTAAAAAAAATCCTCTTTTGAGATGTTTTGAAAAAACTAAAATTTGAATTTTCCGTTTTCATATTTTAATCATTTGTTGAAGAAGCTATAAAAAACTAGAAGAACTTTGATTTTTTTGCTCTAATAGGTGTTGGCTCCAGATTTGAAATTCGAAGTTTCGTCTCTTGTCATTTATCATCAATTTTTTTTATGGCAGCCACTTTTAATTTTGCACTTATTTGACATAACATTTACATTACTTATGTTTTAATATGTTCAATTTTGTCGCAATTCTGGAAAAGCATTATAGTTTGTCCGGAATTCTTTCAATAATGGTACTCTTTCCGAAAGAAGGATAAAGCGATATGATACAAATTTATTTTACCAATAATCGGAAAACAAGACAAACCGTGCAATCACATGTTGAAAAATATCTAGAATGAAATCAGCCAAATGAAAGATATTTTTTTAAAACTATGCAGAAAATTAGGTGAATTCGTATAATTCAATGCGAAACGATTAGAATATGGTACGAGACTATCTTCAGGAAAGCGAGATGCTATCATTCAAAAGCGGATATTTATAAAAAAAAGTCTCTTAACGGCAAATTGTCAGACATCTGAATACGCAACTTTGCCAATTTTAAACTAACCCCTTCCGTCCGGAAATCTCAATGGTTGCCCTCAAATTCTGAGCATATATATACATATATATATATATATATATATATATATATATATATATATATATATATATATACATATATATATATATACATATAAATATATATATATATATATATATATATATATATATATATATATATATATATATATATATATATATATATATGTGTTCAGAAAGATTTCAGCGAACGGGAGAATTTGAAAAACTTGGTTCTCGGGATGAACCGCGTAAAATATTCGAGAAATCTCGACATTTTGGCTCCCTTTGTGAAGCTATCTTCAGGATAATGTGAAGTGGAATAATTCACTTGAATGAATTGCTATAACCATATTTTCAAGTTCCAACTTAGCAACCAACTGTCAAAATATTCGACCCCTACCTCAAAATTATATCTACTCCTTATCTGAGGAAAACAAAACTGAAAGTTAAAGGAAAAATTACAGAATTAAACAAAGGATTGAACCCTATTTATTCAAAAAAATTTAAATGAGCATTTAATGACACTCTGATGTGGCAGAAATGCTCTGCTTGAGCAGCAGAGCTCATTTTCGTTTATTTTTATGCACAAATTCTCATTCCCCTCAGTCGAATTAATATGATGTAGAGATGCGCAATGCTCAAAAACAAATGAAATTTCTACATGAAAATTGCGACGACGAGAAAAATATTTAAAGCCCCTAAATACCTATTTAATATCAATCAAATTTACTTTAATTTCATCAGCCTTCTAACTGAATTTGGAATCGCTGTAGAGATAGTAAATGATCGAAAACATTTGAAATTTAAACATAAAAATTGTATTCAATAAACTGTTCTGTAGCATCAACTCAATCCATGTTCCAAATTTTAACCCTCTAACTCAATCAGCAAAAGATATGGAGGTGCACAAATAATCAAAAATTATGATAAAACAAGAAATTCTTACATAAAATGACGGCGTCCAGAGAAAAAAGTTTATATTACCATAAACCACTTATTTAGCATCAACTATACGTCGTACAAATTATTAACGGTCCAACTCAAAATCCTCAAGAAACCCAGTTTTCCATCTCCATGCATTGTGGATAATCAACTTTCACATGTTTATGCGTCTCCTTATCAAATCCTAGCTAACGTTTGACACTTCAAAAATATTTTAAAAACTCAATGTTTCAGTTCTATACAGTGCAATAATGAATAAACTTTAAAGTAAAACACACTTGGCTCAAGTTCCACTATATAAAAATATTTAGATACTGTATTTAGCAGTAAAGGATAGTCGACATGTTTCGAGTTATGAACTCATTATCAAGACTGACTACAGGAGAGTATTACATCTTATTTTATGAAACAGTTTGTTCATTTACAAGTGGCAATTCACTATTATGGTCGGAACTTATTTCAAGAATTTCAAGAAGGTCAAGGCGCTTTCCTTTGTTACCTGAATGCAACAATTGGGTTTTGTTGAAATCCAGGAAATGATTAAATTTTATACAATGTTCGGAGAAGCCAGTAGTATTTTTATTTTGTAAAATTTACTTTTTATGTTCTTCAACACGAATGTTTATATTCCTTCCTGTTTGTCCAATAATAAAAAGCGAAATGAGGACATTCGTCCCAAAATATTTTGTAAACGCCACTGTTTTCTCCGATGTCAGATTTTTTCTTTATTATTGACCAAGAATGACTTCTAGTTTCTTTCATTTGTACAAATTGTTTAAATGTTATTTTTCGATAGTCTGTTACAAATTTTGCTACTCAAATTTATTGGGAAGTATTTTTGTTCTTCATTAATGCGTGGGGTATATTGAATGCAACAGATTCTTTATTCGTTTTTTCCCAATGAGCTTATCGGTAAGACTTTCGTTGTAACCGTTATTGGTGGCTAATAATTTAATTATATTAACTTCGGTTTGAAAATTTGTTTCCGATAATGGAATACGAACAACCTATGTATGAACGAATCAAAAGCACTGAGTTTTATTTTAATGTGTTGGTTACTGTCGCTGTGAATTGAAGTATCTGTGAAGGTTGGTTTTCTATAAATGTTGAAAGTAAGAGAATTCAAATTCCTAGCAATATGAACATCTAAGAAATCCAAGGTACCGTTTTCGTGCAATAATATTAATTTCGACTGAAAACTATTACAATGTTGTAACTTATTTGGTTCAGTCTAGTGTCTCACACGGAGAAAACAGTGGTGTTTACAAAATATTTTGCGACGAATGTCCTGCTTTCTATATTGGACAAACAGAAAGGAATTTAAACATTCCTGATGAAGAACATAAAAAGTAAATTTTACAAAATAGAAATACCACTGGCTTCTCTGAACATTGTATAAAATTTAATCATTCCCTGGATTTCAACAAAACCCAATTTTTGCATTCAGGTAGCAAAGGAAAGCGACTTGACCTTCTTGAAATTCTTGAAATAAGTTCCGACCATAATAGTGAATTGCCACTTGTAAATGAACAAACTGTTTTATAAAATAAGATGTAATACTCTCCTGTAGTCAGTCTTGATAATGAGTTCATAACTCGAAACATGTAGACTATCCTTTACTGCTAAATACAGTATATAAATATTTTTATATAGCGCAACTTTAGCCAAGTGTGTTTTATTTTAAAGTTTATTCATTATTGTACTGTATAGAACTGAAACAGTGCGTTTTTGAAATATTTTTGAATTTTCAAACGTTAGCTAAGAGTTGATAAGGAGGCGCATAAACATGTGAAAATTGATTATCTACAATGCATGGAGATGAAAAACTGGGTTTCTTGAGGATTTTGAGTTAGACCGTTGATAATTTGTACGACGTATAGTTGATTCTAAATAAGTGGTTTATGGTAATATAAACTTAATATAACTTATTAATAACTTTTGAAAATTTCTTGTTTTATCATAATTTCTGACTATTTGTGCACCTCCATAGCTCTTCCATGCAATCATTGGTGTCATCTTAAAGCACAGAAATATTTTCCGCTTATTCGTCATCTCTCTGAGCAAGAAACCTTAGTTTCCGAAGTGCATCGATCGATATTTCTCAAAATTACAGTAAAAACTAGTTGTAGGGTTTATGTTATATGAAAATGTAGTGATAAATGACTAGATATTAAACTAACTACCTAAAGGAAAAAGCAGTGATAGATGATAGGATGCTTGTATCTGAAATTATCAACAGATTTGTATCTTTATCATCTACCTTTCAACAAAAAACATCTTCTGGTTAATATTGCAAATAATTGTGCCTTAATAAAATCTTTTGCAGTGATCAGAGACACGACCAGCTATACCTCCTCTGAAGAGAACAATGTGCCAATAAACATTGTGTATATATATACATAACAAAACGCCTATGAAGTGTTTCACAATATTCTGCCATCATCTAATAACATACAAAAATATAGCGTTGTTTTAAAAAAAAAACCTTTCTTTAGTATTACATTTCATTGTATTGGTGCGGTGCGATACAAATAAGGACCTCCAAACACAAACCAAATGCAATACCTTTGTTTAGTATTACATTTTATTGTATTATGTGGGCGCCATACGAATTATGACCCGACCACACAAAATATCTTTTCTTAGTATTATGACAATTCATTTCATCATTTGGAAGGGAGGGGAGCGATACAAATTATGATGGACAATGAGCCTCAAAAATTCTTGCGAAATCATTAATATTCAAAATGCCTTGTAACGTTCAATACGTTGTGATTGAATAAAACTTAAAAAAGGAATTTCATTAATACTGCATCTACTTAAACACTTTCATCGTCAATTTTCAGAAAAAATTAAAATGATTTGTATAAAAATGACGAAATGCTATACCAGATATCGACTTGTTAATTTATTATTATTATACACAATACTCAATCCAACAAATATTTTTAGATATTGCAGATTCAGATACGGTAGATTTTTATAAGTAGTGGCTTCAATTTGTAGAAACTTACAGATACTTAATCAAACTTGGATCTATAAATAATCCAAAACATCAAATGATCAATTATTTTTTCCTATTATTATTATTATCTTTATTTCGTAAAAAATATTTTCTTTAAGATCATGTCTATAACTCCAAAAATTAATCCTTTCTAATTAACTAATTGTATAAGTAACATGTACCTACTTTATGCATCGTTTCGTGATTGGTTTGTAATATACATCTAAGGGTACGAACAGAACAAGTTGGTCGCGGTGGAGATGGAGGTCGCGGTGGAGATGGAGGTCGCGGTGGATGCTACTAGTTAAGTCGCGGTCGATGTCGACAGCATTAGCAAGGAGGTTACTTGCGCTACTGAGTCGAGCTAGAACAACAACACCGAGAATATAAGGACCAGGGACTCTGACGTCAGAGCCTCGTGACGTAGGCATAGCGAGGTACATGCGAATTCAGCTTCCACCGGTTAACCCTACTTTTTCAGTGTTTGTTTACTTCCGTACAGGATTAATAAGTGTGCTATTTTTGTGTAGTGGTAGTGGTGTGTCACTGAAACGAAATATTTAAAATGCCAAATAGCTGCTGTGTACCGGGATGCCGCGGAAACTATAAAAATGGACCAAAAGTACACCTTGTCCGTTTTCCAACGGATGAAGTGATGTCTGCTAAATGGGTGGTAGCTATTCACAGGGAAAATTTTTCTCCATCGAAGTTCTCTAGGGTCTGTGAATTATATTTTGCTAAGGAAAATATAATCACTTGTTCCACTGCAACGGATTCCCAAACCGGCGAGTATATAACTGTGAGTTTAAAAATTCCTAGACTAAAACACGATGCTGGGCCCACCAAACTCCCAACTTGTCCTTCTTATTTATCAAAAACAATTAAATTTTGCCTGAGTCGTGATGAAAAACTCCGCGAATTAGAAAATAAAAGTTTTGCGAATGCAATTAGAAATAGTAAAATGGAATTTGATGCTTGTGAAAAAAGATCTTCATATTATGATTTTGAACATTTTCTTAATGTTTCAAAATCATTTCAACTGCGTAAAGGCTGGTTCAAAATAAATGATACTAGTAAAGGCACATTATTCAGATTGAAATATTCTCCTGGGCCTGTAATAATAAGCTCCGATTTAAAAGTCGAAACATTTTTATATGAATGCGAAATACAAATACTGCGAAACGACCTTAAACCTGATTCGAATACTCCCTTAACTTCCCATAATATAAGTGAAATTAAAGATTTGTTGCATAATATCGACAAAAACGCTGAAAAACTTGTTCCTGAGAAAAGCGATGAAATTGAAAAGATTTCAAAACATATCTCTAGTTTATTAGATTCATTGGCGTTGAATATGTTAGATGTTGAGGACAGTTTCCAACATAATTCATCTTTAGCTGGAGCCATAGCTTTTTTATCTGAGCAACTGAAATTACGTAGGTACATAGAACAAGGCAAGATATCGGTATTCGAATAACACTTTATTCCAAAGACGTTATCTTACGAATAGTTTTATATGCATATATAATATTTAACAAAATTTTAGATAATTTCGAGGAATCTTTTTTAACAGTTCATAATAAACGGGCATTTGTTACTCAATATATTTTGAAACTTCTCTCAGAAAACGACCATCTACATAATGATAGCAAATGTATTATTCATACAATTCATGAGATTGCAAAAATTATAATTACTTACCTGTACAATAAATATACTCGTTAAAAATTACTGTCGAAAATCAAACGACCAATTAGCGTCATGCAAAATTCGCAAATTGAAGACTTTGATTACATAAGTTTTGGTAGTAATGGTATTTGCTTTGAAATTTCGTTTTTCTATAATAAAATCGAATGGGGTAAAAAGAAGGGCTCAGTTGATGACTGGTACTCTCCTTAAACCGGAAGCCCTTCAAAAATTTCAAAAAACCTAATACTTTTGCGGTTCGCGTTATCCAACGCACAACGATGTGACTTCGGGTCTGCCTGCCTGTTGTGACGTCACTCGGCAGCCTCCAGTCCTTATATTCTCGGCGTTGTTGGCTAGAACCATTGTCAAGTTTGATGAAATTTGAATGAAAAAAGATTTGCTTTTGCGATGTTGTGTGAGTCAGGTGATGAAATGCCAGCAGTCACAAACTGGTGGCTGATAGGTTAAATACCCAACAGACAGATTGAGCTCAACAATTGCAACTGGAGTACCCTAGCGCACGGAATGACAGATGCTATACGTCTTGTATGCGAGCTGCTATGGAAAGGGATGGCAACTTGGCCTTGAACGCACCAATCACAGGAAAACATCCTTGTGAACCGCGCAGTAGGCATCCATGTAAAACAAACTCTTTTGATTTTCAAAAGCATTGATGCGAATCTCCTGGAAGACATCGAGTTAAACCTCCACTGCGACTTACCTGCTCTGTTCTCTTTCATTCACTACACAGTGTTTTTTTTACATGGATGTCGACATCGACAGCAACCTCCACCTCCACCACGATCCACTTGTTCTGTTCGTACCCGAAAGTTACAATGCCAATAAAAAAAAATTATAACTGTTCTTTTATTTCGCGATATCATGGTATGTATTTCACTTACTCAGGATAAGATTTTAGAATATCATAGCCATTTATGAAACATAAAATTCCTGGAATGGAACATCCTATGATTAAGCTGAATCCTAAAATTTCTGTTATTTTCTCAGGAAACTTTTTCATCGCTGCTAGTATACACAATCCCATAATGAACAATTGTGTATCTGCTGCCAGATACCATGTTGGAGATATACACTGAAACATAGTATTTCAATCATTATAATATTAAAATTTTCATAAATTTACCATTCTAGATGGATTCACATAATTATTTATGTAAAGTAAATTAGACCATCCATTTTCACGACAACTTTCATATTCTCTTCCAATCATCTGATACCAAAATGGCCCCTTGGCAATATATTTTGCCAAAGTAGTGTGTATTCCTAACATAACAGCCAATGGTGGAGTTAATCTACAGACAAAATTGTTCATAAATTATTAAATTCTTGTTAAATAGAGATTTTCTAATTTCCCGCGCAATTTTCTTAATTTTTTCTTTTATAAGAACCTTCTTCTGACAATAAAAAACACAACAAAAAAAGAATTAGTGAAATCGGTCCAGCCGTTCAAGCGTGATGGCGGGACCAAGGGAAATAAGGATTAATTTTTATATATAAAAAATGTATTTATATAGTAGTAATGTATGATATGAATGAAAATTTCTTTTTGTAGTATATTTACACTGGTTGGTTTTCTCATTTTGAGGATGAAAGGAACTTATTATTCTAGATAACACAATAACATACTAAAGGGAAATATTTCCGAAATTAGGAGACAGCTAACATAACATGAGAAATATGATTAATTTAACTGATGAAAAATAAATATATTCTCAAGAGATATGGGATTATTCTACCATTAGAAACAGTTTAGGGCGATGATCTCCATATTTTTCTGATAAAAAAGCAATATAAAAACAAAGATTTAAGGTTTTTCATTTCAAAATTGAGATGAACAAATAAACTAATTTACACTTAACAAATATTTCACATCATTTACCTACCTTATATATCGTTTTAATAGAATAAGAAGTAAATGTGATAGCTTCAATTGCTTTTCATCCCCAAAGTACATAAAAAAATTATATGCCAAAAGCCAAGATGACATCAGAAAAAAAAATTGGTTAACAATGGGTCCTATTCCTTCAACAAAATAGGTCAATGATCTATTACTCATCTGAAAGTGATATAGGAATAATAATATCTATAAATTCCATTTGTATGAACTGATATTTTATATAAAGAAATTATTGAAACAGTGATTAAAAAATTCAATTTCAGGAAAAATCGAAAATACGCCAATGTTGCAGAGTAGACATCTTCATGTCAGACATAATTGTTCTCTCGACAGGGTTCTGCATATTTGGTCTAAACAGTGAATTGTTGGTTTTCAATACCTTTGACGGAGGGCGCTAACGACTGCTGTAATTGCATTGTGGATGGAGATTTTGCGTTGCGGAATATATAATGATATACATATAACCAGCTTCCATGGAATATGATTTGATAATTTTCAAATTAAACCTCTTCACTTCATGTGATATTCAAAATTGGATTCACAACTATCGTAAGAAATATGAAAATTAGACATGATCATAAAGTTTATTTTTATTCGTTTTTTATAGAAAATTCATGTGATATTCAAAATTGACTATAGTCAACTAGTATATTTTTCATGAATTGACTGTGAAATCAAAATTCATTCCAATAGAAAACGAATAAAGAGGGATTTCATGATCATGTCTAATTTTCATTCTTCTTGCGATAGTTGTGAATCCGAACCCTGTCTAATATAGAGAAAATTTAATGAAGGAAAAGATCATCAAATATTTAAAACGCAGTGAAAGTCTATTCAGTATCTTCAAATAACTTCCTGAAAAAGTTGATTGAATAATAAAATCACCTACGAAGTAGCATTTACGTATCATACCGGCACTCAAAATTTGTTTCCTCTTCTCAGATATTTTTTTTTGAATTGTAGGTACTAAAAACTGTCAAAATAATCCAGATGATATCTGGACGATTTTCAACTTTCTATAAATTCAATCATGAGTTCATAGACAGAAGCTATGGTTCATTTTACACACCCGTTGACATAGTTGTACATTCCTTGATATAAGCACTCAAAACCTATCTTTTGCTCAGAAATGTCGACCAAAATGACCAAGATGGTGCGACTTTAGGTAGGCATTGTAAGGAAATATATGAGGAAACTATGGCCAAGTCGACTCTGTGTTATGAACTGACGTTAAGTTTTTGGACCTTGGGGCTGACTCAACTGATCTGTGCCAAACTCACCAATTTCCGTCCATCTAGAGGTAATACTTGATCTAACGGTTGCAAAATCCACATGATGAAGTGCCATCATCCTGAAGAATTTCGTCCAAGATAGGAAAAAATTCGTGCTACACAGAAATATTGACTCTATTAAAGGTCTCTTCTACCCCAGAGTCAGGCACATCATGAAAAAGCTCATGGATTTTTTGTCAGAATTGTTCGATAAAACAGATCAGGTTTCATGTAATTGTTTATAATTTAATGATAATCCAGTTGCATGATTCTTCAATGAAGTTTTATAAGAGTTTTTGTGATACCTTAGTTAAAATAAAATTCAACGATACTTAATATATTTTCAATTTATATTATAATAACTATTCTAAAGGTCGATTGCTCTTCAGGTTAATATTTATATTCACTTCTTACCTCTTCAACAGTTTTCGTATTGATAATTGGGCCATTTGTCCAAGATAAAGCTGCATGTGAGCTTATAACAAAGAACATGTTCCAAAATCGTAAGCCCTGTATGCATTGTAAAGCCTCTGTATCAGGTGAATCTTTCATTGTTGTTAAACAGCGCCAATTATTTTGTATAGAGAAGCAAGATAATATCTTTTCCACTAGAAAATATATATTTTTGTTACATATTTATGAAAGTTGCAAAGTGCAATAATGAAATAGTTCATGATATATCAAAATTATCACATGCAACAGGGAGCACTACACAAACATTCACACACACGCACACACACACACACACACACACACACACACACACACACACACATATATATATATATATATATATATATATATATATATATATATATATATATATACATATATATATATATATATTATATATATATATATATATATATATATATATATATATATATATATATATATATATGTATATATATATATATATATATATATATATATATATATATATATATATATATATATATATATATATATATATATATATATATATATATATATATATATATATATATATATATATATACATATATATATATATATATATATATATATATAAATATATATATATATATATATATATATAAAACAGAATTCTTCGTGTTTCTGTTTTATATTCTTTTGCTGTCTGTATGAGGGATAAAATCAGAGCGTTGTTACTGGCGGTGTGTAAATGTTGCATTACATCGAATTGATGTGGCAACTTTACTCTTGCTTAGCGAATATAGTAACCACCTTCGGGTGTCAGGATGTACGACTTCTCGTTGCCGAAATGTTTTCATCTATCTGTAAGATGTGGTTCATTTGTTTTCGACTGGTGGCACTGTGTCATATTTATATGCCATTGAGTCACTAGAAAGAATATATAAGACCGTTTGAAATATTTGGTTGGTTATCACTTTCGATGGATGGATGATACTGATGAGCCCCAAATAAGGGTCTGTCTATCATTTCCGTTGATTGTGATAAACAACTCAATGTTTCTAACATTTACCGTCCAAGGTATATGGAAGTATTTCGATGTTTCGTGAACTTGTATAACCAGCTCCGCTAGGAGGTTTGTTTGATTAGTTTCAAATAAATGTCCTAGTTTACTTCATTATATATATATATATATATATATATATATATATATATATATATATATATATATATATATATATATATATATATATATATATATATATATATATATATATATATATATATATATATATAATAATATTTTCTATTAGCCTACAATGAATTCTTATATTCGAGACTTTGAACTGATAAATACAGATACTTTTACCTTAGAAACAATATCACAAACAAATGTAGTTCTGAAAATCAATCAACAAACGTGCAACTTCAAACTGGTACATAATAATATCAGAGGTATCGGAAAAAACTTGGACGAATTCAAAATTTTGCTCTCACAGTTTGGCTTTGAATTTGATTGCATTGTCCGCACGGAAGCAAGAAGCATTCCAGACCACGGTATATTCAATTTTCCAGGGTATAAGATGCAATATAATGAGGGAAATTTAAATCAGAATGATGGCACTGTCGTATATGTGAGAGCAGATATTTACAGAAATCACGAACTGATACTATTTAATGATTCGTTCTCATTGAAACTAGAGGTAGATTTTTGTGGTAACCCCATTGTTATCCATGCCTTTTACAGGCCTCCCTCCACTTGCATTGACGAGTTCAACCAGAATCTACAGAATTACTTAGAAACACAGGCAAAAGATAAACATAAGTATAATTTTATTGTTGGGGATATCAACGTCAATATTCTCGACAATAAAGTCAGTGGTTACTTAACAATCATGGCGGAATATGAGTACAGATCTCTTATAAATGCACCGACACGACTTGAGGCTTGTCTTGATCACATCTTCATTAGAACTTGTGGATGGGGTGTTGAGTACTCGATCCCAATAGTAACTCTTACAGACATAACAGATCACTCAACCACCATTGTCCAGATAGTAATTGATGAAAATACTAGAACAAAGCAAAACCAGAAAAAAAACCATAAGAAAATTTAATGAAGGGAAATTTATTGAAAATATCAAATACACAAATTGGCAAAACATCATCTCAGATGACAACTTGGATTGTGTGGTTCAGAGATTTGTATCACATTTACAATACGAAGCAGAGCAATGCACCAGTTACATACCAATCAGAGGAAACCAGAAAAGAAGAAAGACTTGGATATCTACATCTCTGATCAAATCAGTGAATAGAAAAAATAGTATGTACTTACAGCTGAAAGGTGAACCAAATAATCCACGTCTCAAACCTGAATATAGAAATTACCGAAATACGCTTGCTAAGAAGATACAAAAAACAAACAAAAAAATACTATAAAATAAGAATTAATGAAAACAAAAATAATGCTGGCAACCTGTGGAAAAATATTAATGAAATATGTTGTGAAGATCAGAGACTTGCAATTAATTCTATAAAAAATTAAAGAGGGGACTTGGCATATAATATGAATTAAATTGTGGACATTTTTAATACCACCTAAGTCAAAACGGGTATAAATCTTGCAAAAAAAATTGAAAGAACATCAAACTATAAATTCACGGAATATATGAACGATAAATTTATATTTCTAAATCCCACAAACCCGGTAGAAGTTTTAAGTGTTATAGAAGAACTCAGAAATCGTAAAGCACCAGGAATGGATAACCTGAAGGGTGAAACGCTGAAATTAGTGGCTGAGTATATCGCTGAACCGATATCACACAGTTTTAATCGGATTGTGGAGACTGAATGCTTTCCGTCATGCTTAAAGTTGTCGATAGTGACTCCAATTTACAAAAATGGAAATTGTGATGGGGTGGCTAATTATAGGCCAGTTTCATTAGTAACAAATCTTTGCAAAATCTTAGAAAAGTTGATCAAATCCAGACTTAATTTCTTCATTAAAAAACATAGGATATTATCCGAATCACAATTTGGATTTCAAGAAGGAGAATGCACTATTGCAATTGACTGATCAGATATACAAAGCACTCGATAGAAGCAAACTGGCAATAGGAGTTTTCATTGATCTGTCGATGGCATTTGACACAGTCAATCACTCCATTCTACTGACCACTCTGTAAACATTGGAACAAGAGGAAATGCATTTTTATTGTTACAATCATATCTAACAAATAGGAAACAAATTGTGAAAATTCAAAATGTTAGGAGCACTGAGAGAGAAATTGAATATGGAGTACCGCAGCGAACGGTTCTAGGTCCGATAATATTTTGTATATAATATGTGAACAAGTTGTTTTCTGTAAGATCATCCGGTAGAATAACTAGTTTCGCAGATGACACTGCCATATTCTATTCTGGGGAAACATGGCTTGAGGTCAAGGAACAGGCTGAGCAGGATCTGGAAATGATTAAAGATTGGTTTGATTACAAACAACTTTCTTTGAAATTCCACAAAACCTTTTTCCTGCCTTTATGTAACTATAAATCCTCTTTACCACACTATCAATTAATATCGATTCAAAATAAATTCAGAATAACCTCAACAACAAATATCAGATACTTAGGAATTTCAATAGACTCTCATCTGAGATCGGACTTTCATATAAATTATTTGGTGAAGAAACTAAGGAGCATTCTTTATAAGTTCCGTCAACTCAAAGATATAGTTGGACTGAAACAAACAAAAATAATTTATTACAGTCTCGTACAAAGCCACTTAACATACTGCATTGTAGGTTGGAGTGGGGCGTGAAAAACTTACCTGCGTCCATTAGAGGTTATACAGAGGACATTTTTAAAACTAATGTTGCATAAATCTTCTCGCTAGAGTAGTGATAGGTTGTATGAGGAATTTGGCATATTCGAGACAGTTATTTTATAGGGGACTTGCACTGAATCAATACAATCAGAAAGCAACGCTAAGTCGGCCAAGCCATGCGTATATTACACGCCATCAAAATAAGTATATCATACCTTATGCATTCAAGAATGTAGGACAGAGATCCTATAATGTTTTGGGCCCGAATGTGTTCAACTACCAAAGAGCATACAATCCTCAAAATCTTTTCTACAATAAATTGAAAAGATCGGTAAATATATTGATAAAAAGTATGCCTCGGAGAAAAATTGCTGAAATATTCGACCGTGGTTTTTGAAAGTTTATGTCCCAAGGAGGTCTCGATGAAGTGTTTATTGCTGTGCTACCATGTTGTTCATTTTGTCCCTGGACCTTTTCGATGTTTTGTGATTGTTTTGTATACACATTTTATATTTAAAACCTTTGCTGTTTACTTTTATATACCTACTTTAAATTTTAGGATTAACTTACATTTGAGTGCTTGTTATATTTCTTTGTATGCAGATCTGTTTCGGATCTACTAGTATATGTATGTATATTTTTTTTACCACATACAAGCAGCATTTGTTGATTCTGTGTTTTTTTTTAATGTTTATTTGCAGTGAAAATAAACGATGATGAGGCAGATATAAATGAAAATTTTCACGATATTTCAGCTTCCAAAACATATTCGTACAAAATTTCATCACAATGATCGTAAGAAATGTGTTTAATTTTATTTTTTTCAATACCCTGTATCTTGAAAACGGATGCCGTTACGAAAATTTTTTATTGAGCAAGCTCAACTTATTTTGCAGTGTTTTATCTATCCTAGCAACGAAGCCACCTTCATTGAAAGTTTTATCTAGTTTTCTGCGTTGCCAACATAGATCAGTATACATAAGCATCGGAGTCCAGATTCCCTTAGTAAAGTCTGTGCCGAAGAACAGATGGAACCATGAAAGGCAAATTGGCAAAGCTTTTCAAAATACACCGATGAATATGTCAGATGGATTCCAGCCACTGTTGAGAATTACGACCGTTTCACAAGAGCTCTTATTACAGCTGCCGGACGAACCATACCGCGAGGCTACAAGGGATGGAATGCAGAAAGCGACAGATTATACGCTGAGTTTGAAACATCTGGAGATGCGGAGGTGGACGATAAGCTCACTCAATCACTGGACGACGTAAGGGAAAAAAATATCAGGAAACAGTAGAAAATATTGACTTCAAAAAATCTAGCAGGAAAGCCTGCTTCAACTAAAATAGTCTCCCCCAACTCCATAGCTAATCGCATCGTCAGTGTGTCTAGGGCTTTCCTAAATAAGGATTCTGCAAGAAACATCAGAAAAGAACTGAGCCACAGAAAACGACTAGCTGCCGCTGAATCTTGAAATCTTGGTCCACAGCGAGTTGGGAGAATAAACCTCTGATTTTCATTTCGCATAGGCTAATAATACATCTTCATTAACCACCTTTACATTCTTGCTTTTACGCCACATTTCAAAATTTTCATATTCTTTTTGATATCGCTCTTGAGTTATTTTCGGCAGTTAGTCAACACTCGCTGCACTGAACATGATTCTCCCAATTTTTCTAAAGGAATTTGATTTTGTTCCTCAATTTCATCCCATGGAACATTTCACTGAAACTGTTCCGAGAAAGGAAGATGGAAGATATGAGGTTCATATGCCTTGGATTGAGGGTCATCCTCCATTACCCAACAATTTTGCAATGGCACAAAGAAGACTTGAAAATTTGATGAAAAAATTGAATAGTGATGGATATCGCCTGGGATATTCTCATGTTTTCAAGGAATGGTTGAAGGAAGAAATCATTGAAGAAGTTCCAGCATCAGATCTCCAAAATCAGGGTTATTACCTACCTCATCGTCACGTAGTCAAGGAAAGCAATGCTACTACGAAAATCAGACCTGTTTTCAATGCTTCTGCAAAAGAAAAATCTCCTCCATCATTGAATCAGTGCTTGGAAAAAGATATAAATCTGATAGAACGGATTCCTTCAATTTTGATCAGATTTCGATTAGGCATGATTGGAGTAATTGCTGACATGAAGAAAGCATTCCTTCAAATTAGTTTGACATCTACTGACAAAGACTTCTTGCGTTTTCTCTGGTACGATGAAAATGGAGAATTGAAAGCCTATCGCCATACTCGAGTTGTTCTCGGAGTAACGTGTAGTTCTCGATAACCATGAAGTGGCACCTGTCTTATCGCTAGTTTTGAAATTGAATTGGAATCGGAATTTGGATACTCTAGAATTGAATTCCGAATTGTACAGGGATATCAACATGAAATTGATAACCAAAAGAATCATTTTATCAGCAGCTCAAAGGCTCTTCGATTCAATTGGATTTTCTTGCCCAGTTTCATTGTGCCCCAAAATACTGCTGCAGAAAACATGGAACTCCAAGCTAGGATGGGATATTGAGGTACCAGATGATATCAAAATCTGTTTCCGGAGGTGGATCAAAGATATTACGTCTCTTTTGGATCTCAAGATTCCACGATGGCTAGTTTAATCTGATGCAATCCATAAAGGATGGTCTCTACACGTATTTTGTGATGCCTCCCGTCTTTCGTACGCAACTGCTATTTTTCTGAGATCTGAGTCGATTAGAGGAGTAGATGTCCAGTTGATTCAAGCAAAATCCCGAGTTTCGCCTATCAAACAAATGACAATTCCTCGATTAGAGCTTTTAGCAGCTACGATTTGAGCAAGATTGTCAAAAATGGTAAAGGAGAATCTTTCGGTCGATATGCCTGTTTTTTGGTGGTCTGATTCAACCACAGTTATCACTTGGATCAAAAGAGAAGATAACTGGAAACCCTTCATATGGAATCGAGTTGCAGAAATCCGTAAATTGACCAATAAGGAGACATGGTTCCATGTGCCAGGTCATTTAAATCCAGCCGACCTTCCTTCTCGTGGATGTTCTCCAAAGCAATTGATCGAGTCGAGATGGTGGGAGGATCCGGAATGGCTGAAACAATCTTCAGAACTGTGGCCTTCTCAGAATTACGTTGTCGAAGAAGAGGTCATCAACATTGAAAAGAGGGAGTGTGACTTCTTCAATGATGTCTTTGAAAAATTGTTTTTCCTGGATTTACGAGCGTTTTTCTGGATTCGAAAAATTCGTGAGAATATTGAGTTGGATACGAAGATTCATTTTTAACTCCCTTCATCGAAATGAAAAGAAACGTGGTCCATTGTCACTGGAAGAGCTGGTATCGTCTGAAAACTTCATCATAAAGTTGATCCAAGAAGAGTCTTTCGAGGTAGTGAATGATCCAAACTGAGAACTTTATATCCTTTTATTGATGATGATGGAATCATACGATTTTCGACGAAAATTTCTGCACGAGAAGATTCACGAGATTTCCGTTTTTCAGCTGTTTTACCCAGCAAGCATCCTGTTGTCGATAAACTTGCTCATAAACAGCATGTGAAAGCTTCCCATGTTGGTGTACAGGGCTTGCTAAGTTTATTGAGGGAAAGGTTTTGGATACTGAAAGGAAGAAAAACAATCAGATCTGTCGTTACAAAATGTGTTGTATGCAGACGATATAATGGAAAATCATCCGAAGTTTCACCGATTCCTTTGCTATAGATAGAGTGAGAAACGCATCTGTATTCGAAGTTACAGGTGTAGATCTTGCCAGTCCACTCTAAATTCGATCAGGTGAAAAAGTTTGGATTTGCCTCTTCACATGTGTGATCTACAGGGCTGTACATTTGGAACTGTTATCATCACTCTCTACATACATATTTCTTCAGCCCTTCCGAAGATTTGTAGCTAGACGAGGAGGACCTTCCATTATATATAGTGATAATGGTACAAATTTTGTCGATACTGATAATGCTTTCAGCCGTTTGGACTGGAATAAGATAATTACCTACAGTTCAGCCCATCGAATCGAATGGAAATTCAACAAATTGAACAATAGTAACTTGTGAATTTTTATTCAGATTATCAAGTAATGATCGAATCGAACTCAATTCAAAAATCTATTCAAAGTTGTTTTTAGTATTCAAGTTCAATGACAAGTTTGATGAAATTTTGCTTTCATTTGAATTTAGCTGAATAATAGATACTATGATAGGATACGAACTATTAATTCATAACATTAGTATGCTAGAAATATTATTGAATTTCACTTTTATATATATTGCTCTTCTAGAAATTTATTTCGTTTCCATGGAACCGACTACAAAAGTATAATATAAAAATTACCTGAAGATGTTTTATCATTCTGCTCTGTATTACTTCTTCCAGGACCATAAAAAACTGAAGAAACTAATAATAATACTGAGTAAGCAATGAACACGAATCTGAAAAAAAAAAAAAAAAAATATATATATATATATATATATATTATATATATATATATATATATATATATATATATATATATATATATATATATATATATATATATATATATATATATATATATATATATATATATATATATATATATATATATATATATATATATATATATATATATATATATATATATATATTAGCTGGCCCCGCAAACGTTGTTCTGCCATATAAATTATTTTTATCTATCTACCTATCTAACTATCTATCTATCTAGATAGTTATCTATCTTTCTATATATCTATGTATCAATCTATCTGACCCTGCAAACGTTGTTCTGCCATATAAATTATTTTTATCTTTCTATCTTACTATCTATCTATTCATCTATCTGCCGATGTATCTCTATCTACCTAATTATCTATCTAGATAGTCATCTACCTTTCTATATATCTATCTAACTATCTATCATTATATCTATCTATCAATCTATCTGACCCGGCAAACGTTGTTTAAATTAAAATGGCAGTTAAAAAATATGGGTTGTTGATAGAAGGGTGAAAATTTACAGGAGTATGTATTTTTCAATGCAACATCATAAAAAATATATGTTGCCCGATTCTCAGAACTAACCGTTATGCACACAAAATTTCATGAGAATCGGTCGAGCCATTTCGGAGGAATTTAACAAATAATAAATAGGGGTTGATCGTAGATCAACTTAACATTTAGGGGGATCAAAAAAAAATGTTGGTCGATTCTCAGACCTACCCGATATGCACACAAAATTTCATGAGAATCGGTCAAGCCATTTCGAAATAGTTTAATTTCTAACACCGTGACATAAGAATTTTATATATCATATATATATATCATATATATATATATATATATATATATATATATATTTTTATATATATATATATATTTATATTTATATATATATATATATATATACATATATATATATATATATATATATATATATATATATATATATATATATATATATATCTATATATATATATATATATATATATATATATATATATATATATATATATATATATATATATATATATATATATATATAGGGTGACCCAGAGCTCCTTAATCGTCCATAATTTTTTTGGCATTAAAAATATGATATGAAATTTTTATGGCAAATATGATCTGACTAAATCCATTTTTTAAAATTATTTAATTATTTAACAAAATTCCGCTTTTAGTTTTACCGGAAGTGACATCAACTATGTTATTTCAACTGGAACATCCTGTTTGCTTTTTTAAATTTCTTATGTTATTCCTAAAGAAATTGTTGCACCATTCTCTATACCTACACTGAACAGTTGTCGAGTTATTAATTTTTTTCGTGAAGTTTTGACAGTTATGTCTTCAACAAAAACAACCTATTGCTTTTTTGTTGTTAGGTTTATTGGTATGTTGTTTGCATTTTTAGAACCTTGAAACATTGTTCCAAATAGTTCGTGTCAAATTTTGCCATATTTTCAACCAATTACTTGATAAAAACTAGGGTGAGTTTGGCAAAATTTAGACGTTATTTACTCTTGTTTTTAATAGAATGCTATATATGTTTTAGTATAATTGAATTTGGTATTGCATTACCTTTTGATTGGTATGAATTTCCTATACCTAGAGTTAATAATAACAAAGATATTTTACAATTTTGTAATAATTTAGGTATCAACACATCTGAGAAATCGACAAGCTAGTTATTTCGACGTATGCATGGATACCAATAATAAAAATTGTTTATTGTGTCAACATTTCTAGTGTTTGTTCAGTTAGAATGGATTTCACGTAACGAGAAATGATACATTTGGTTTGTAGTGCAGCAGCTAATCTAAATGTTCTGCTAGTAGAATCTATGACCAAATATATCCAGACTCAAGATTGCCCCGAAATATTTCATTTCAAAAATTGAGGAATAGATTTGAAAAAAATATTTCTCACAATAAACAAGAAAAGATTGGACGGAGAATTGATGTAGACTATGAATTAGAAGTTCTTTTGACGATAAAAGAAATTCCTTTTACGAGTACTTGAGAGATCGTAAGAGAAACTTGTCAACACAATGCAAAACAGTGTGAATTGCATAAATTTAGAATACAGAGAGTGAACAACGAGAATTCTTCAATAATTTAAAAAACTATCAAACAACTTTCCAAGGGAACTGGTTATATCTATTCCGCTACTAGAATTCTAAATTAACAATCCACCCACATTATCCTATAATTCAATGTTGGTTTGTGAATGTAGAACTCTCTTCGCGGAATACATATAACCAGCCGTCTTGGAAAGTTGTTCGATAATTTTTTAAATTATTGAAGAATTTTCCTTGTTCTTTTTATGTATTATATCAAGTTGACCATGGTCAACTTGTATATTTTTCATGATTCAATTTTGAATATAGCGAATATCGCGACCAGTATTTACGGAGCGCACTCTCGTGAGTATGTCCAGAGATTTCAAAAACACTAAGTTAACGTACTTCGGAACCGCATACGCCTCAGTTGCAAAGTAGACATTTCATGTCAGGAAATATGTATTGTTGGGATGGGATTCTGCATTTTAGATGTAAGCGGTGAATTGTTGGTTTCCAATATCCTTGGTGGAGGCGCTCTGGTTTGTTATTCAGATAGAAGTCTCAACCGCGATTTTTATTTGGGAACAATTAGAAAGTTGTTGATTTACTCCAGGTCAAGTAAGTCGGGGTGACCTGACGATTTCTATAATTCACTGTTGGATTTGAATGTAGAATTATGGTTCCAGAATACATATCACTTGTTCCCTTGGAAAGTTATTTGATAATTTTTTCAATTATTGAAGAATTTTCCATTTTATGTAATTTATTAAATTGACCATGGACAACTGGTATATTTTTTATGATTTAGTTTTTAATTCCAAGACAAAAATTCCACCCATACCATATGCAACTTCTTCGGGAACTTCATGATGAGGATTTTTGGCAAGGAGTGGATTTTTGAAATAGATTGCTTGAATTTGTACATGCTGATGGAAACGGCATTTGATTTTCAGATGAAGCTATACTCAAGAGTAGTGCATGTATTTATAGGCAAAATTTGCACAATTATACGACTCACAACCCCCATTGGCTGAGAACCATCTATCGCCAAAATAGGTGGTCATTGAACTTTTGAGGGGGTACTATTGGTCGTGTTGTCGGTTCATTCTTTTTTGACGGTGTCTTGAATGTCAAGAGATACTTGTATACAGCATGGATGGTGATTCTGCTCATTTTAGCCATATCGTGAAGCAGTTTTTGAATCGGAGTTACTCCAACAGTGGATAGGAAGATGAGGAGCTATTGCTTGGCCAGCTCGCACCCTTGATCTTAAATCTATCTTTTTGTTTTGCAGAATGGTCATATATATGATCATTTATTATAATTAATAATTAACAATTTCGATAAATGAAATTTTTGATTCTGATTCAACTTATTTTTGTGCTTCTATTATTGATAAGCATTGATTTCCCTCTGCATTATTTAGAATAACTGTTGAATCATGTCAATGCACCTACTCCTCTTCACAAGAATAATAATGTTAAATTTGACGTTTCAGAATGGAATCAGTCTACAATAAACAGTCTATTGTTTATAAACAACAATCGTTATTAAATACTAACATCTTATAATCACTATTTTCTCAATATCTTTTCGAATATCAACATTGGATCCTACAAATCAAACGAACAGAAAAGGCGATACAATTAGAATGTAAACAGTTTTTGTTACTGGTATTTTAAATGGATACGTCAAAATGTGATATACTGCTGATACCTAAATTATTACAAAATCGTGAAATATCTTTGTTATTATCAACTTCACGTATAGAAAATGGTTATTATGACGCAACTATCAAAATTTTAAGAAATAATTAATTAAATGCACAAAAACTGCACAAAAACTGTGCAGTTTAGGTATTGGAAAAAGTATGGCAATTTTATTAGGAATTACCTAAGAAATTTAGAAACCAAAAAAACTGCGTGGTATACCATTTGAAATAACAAAAGTTTATGTCACTTCCGTTGAAACTGTAATCGGAATTTTGTTGGAAATAATTTTGAAAAATAGATTTTGTCAAATCATATTTGCCATAAAAATTTCATACTGAGAGAGAGAAGGAGAGACGAAAACTATTTGTAGGGAACGCAAATGTAAAAGGAAACTCTTTGAAGTTTTTCCAAGCTTTCGAAATAAATCGTTTATTCCATCATCAGGGAGAAACTATCCTGAGGATGTTTACATATATGCTCATAATAGGTTATAAGAAGCATTGTAACATAGAAAATGATGCTAAATAATCAGAAATGTTGATACATTTTTGAAGTTATTATTATTACATTTCTGAACGAAATGACAAATCGATGTCACTCATTTTTCATATTTTTATTTTCAAACTGAAGTTTGACATTGTTTCGGAAGACAAAATATCGATTTCAGTGTAGGTTTGATCACTGCGTTAAATTAATTTGATTTAGTGTTGTTTTATGTCAAGTGAAAGTAAAAAAGAATAAATTTCACTCAAATGGCTTATATCTGTTTTTTATTGATAGAGTTATTCTCTTGATAGATAAAGGCCATTGCCAAGAAAGTTCTTCTTGAAAGATTTGATTCTCTTGCAAGAACAGTTGTTGAAAGGTAGTTCATCTGGTGGTCACAATCATTGACATGTTTAGCTAAAGCACATCTCTCAGGGTGTAATCTACTATCGCCCTTATGAGAAGTGATTCTGTCTTTTGATAGTCTTTTTGTTTGGCCAATATAATTCTTAACAGAAGATAACATTATAAGACCAAATAACAATTCTCATAATGAACTTGTAACAGATATGAATCAAGTTTCAATTTTTGATGCCTCATTGCCTTATATAAAAAAAACCTAAACTGGCCAGAATTTTTCAATCTTTTGAAAACATCAGAATTGCAAATAGAACAGTTATTTCAATGAGACAAATATATTTGAAAGTAAAAGACAAAATTCTTATTTTATCACTTACAAATGTGGTTTATAAAATCCTCTGTCATGATTGCGATAAGAATTATATTGGCCAAACGAAAAGACTATTAAAAGACAGAATCACTTCTCATAAGAGTGATAGTAGATTACACCCTGAGAGATGTTCTTTAGCTAAAAATGTCAATGATTGTGACCACCAAATGAACTACCTTTCATCAACTATTCTTGCAAGAGAACCACATCTTTCAAAAAAAACTTCCTTAGAAATGGCCTATCTATCGAGAGAATAACTCCATCAATAAAAAAACAGATATAAGTAAGCCATTTGAGTGAAATTTATTCTTTTTTACTTTCACTTGACATAAAACAACACTAAATCAAATTAATTTAACATCAAACTTCAGTTTGAAAATAAAAATATAAAAAACGAGTGACATCGATTTGTCATTTCGTTCTGAAATGTAATAATAATAACTTCAAAAATGTATCAAAATTTCTGATTATTTAGCATCATTTTCTATGTTACAATGCTTCTTATAACCTATTATGATCATATATGTAAACATCCTCAAGATAGTTTCTCCCCGATGATTGGAAAAACTTCAAAGAGTTTCCTTTTACATTGCTGCAGTCCCTACAAATAGTTTTCCTCTTAACTAGTCAGCGACTACCCTCCTTTTATATATATATATATATATATATATATATATATATATATATATATATATATATATATATATATATATATATATATATATATATATATATATATATATATATATATATATATATATATATATATATATATATATATATATATATATATATATATATATATATATATAATTTTATCGTGCGCAAAAAAGTCACAACGGTTTTTAGTGAACAGCTTGAAAACAATCAACACTAGCAAAAAAATATATCAGAATGACTCAGAAATCATATCTAGCAAAGGGCATAACCCTTCAGAGAGGTCAAAACTACAGTACAACAACATTATATCAGAAGCTCATGATAATTAAATATGCTGAAATATGGAAAAATTCGAATTCCAAAAAAAATCCAAACATAGTGGAGATCAACAACATTCAGAATTGTCAATAACGCAGTACTCGTTGCTGAAAATCTTAACGAACATAAAATCCATACCTCGCCAATGTGTAGTAGATGTAAAGAAATCGACACAATCCAACATAGAATAAAAAATTGTGGTGAAGCAAAAACGACATGGAACTGGTGTGGAAAAAAAATCAAAGCCAAATCCAAAGTAGACATTGATAAATGCTCTGAAAAAAATTATTTTACGGCAAGAATACGAGACGAAAAAAAAAAATTATTCTGATGGTTTGTAAGCAGACTTGCACTACAATGTGACAGAATATACAAACGGTACAAGCTTGGTAGATTTTTTTGAGAACAGAAACTGCGTCTTATAAAAATTAATAAAGTGAAATATTTCTGTGATAAAGTATATTGTTTCTGAGTTATCAATTATTGACCTCAAAGTGCTTTTGAATTCTACATACAAAAGAAATGTTAGTCATAAAACACAGCTATAATATACCTATATTGATATAATAATTTGTTAGATATTTAAGGATAATATTTAATTTTCGATGTAAGAGAGATAAGGCTGCTAGATAGTGAATGTTTGTAAAGCCTGGTTTTAATAGAAAAAGGAAATCGATTGGCAAATGTTTCTCAAATTCTTGATATTACTGCATCACATTATCTATAAATAATAAATTAATTTAAATAATCTTGTTGCGTCCTGGCATTGTTATTGATAATTTTTAACTGGTAAATGACAGCATCATAATAACAGTTTTTTGTTTCTATTGCCGCCATAGCTACCTAGATAGCACTAGACAAAAAATTGTAATCAAATTACCGTATGCAAGTTCTTCATCTGGCAATACTTCAAAAACTTAAAACTTTAGAGGTATACAACCTGTTACTAATCGGCCCTTATTTTCATCGCTAAACAAGATAAACTTATAAATTGTATGAGGTTCCATTTGAAAAAATTGACTTTTTCTCATTTTCATTTTTTGCAATTAATTTTTGAACACTTTTCTGTATTAATATTTAACAAAATAATTCAAAGTTCTCATGAAATTACTATTTCTTATATAGAAATATTATTCTAATTAATAAATAAAGCTATCCTTATAGAAAAAATTGTTGATTATTTTAGAGTTCGAAACGTCATTTTTGGCATTAAAACTTGAATATGTCAAAAATGGTGAGACTTAGGTATAGGACATACACAAAGTACCTATAGTTGAAATATTAGGTAGAATTGAAATCTGTAATAACATATAAGATGTTCCATTTGAAATAAGCAAGTTGACTCCTACTTCCAGTATAACCGGAAGTGTCATTACCTAACATATAACTATTTTAGCTGATTTACCTACCTCTTCGACCGGTATATTAACAAATTTTCAATATTCTCCTATGGATATTTTTCTATATACATATCGATTTGGTTCCAAGTGGGATACACTGTATACCTCATAAGTTTTTTATTGATACCTGTGAAAGACCAATTTTTTCAACTAAATATTCTGTAATATGTGCTTGTTCAAATAGTAAATAGTTTTCATTACAACTGTGAGTACCAAAGCCGCATACGAGGATTTTAATTCCACAAAATTAGTGATTTTGTGAAAATGAATCAATTTGAAAATTCAATGTTGAAAAAATTGAAACAATTGAGAGCTTCACTCTCCTTTTGAAATTTCTTTGCTCAATAAACTTTTTAACGGATTCAAATTGCGGATATTCATTCAGAAAGACGGAGAACGTTCGGACTTTTAGAAACTTCTCCACTTAATGGCTTTTCTAGAGGTATGCTACATATTGATAAAAAAAAAATTTCTGCTTTAAATTGCGGATATTCCTTCAAAAAGACGGAAATCGTTCGGACTTAGTGAGGAAACCAATTTTTTTTTATGTGCGTTTATTTATTATTTTTCGAGCAAAATGTGTACCAAGAGAGCAGACAGGTATTATATTATTATAAGTAGTAAATTTTGTTCAAATAAACGATCATAAAATCACATTTTGATCGAACAGAAAAGAGAAATATTCAAGCTTCAACAAATAAGTAGCTACCGTAACGGCTGAAGTAAGAAAGAGGTGCCAGACGTGCATTAGGAACAATGGAGAACAATTCGAACAAAATTTATAACTAGAGAACAGTTATATATTAAATTATTGTTGGTAGTTTTAATTTTGTTCACAACAAATCAAATTGATTTATTTTCACAAAATCAATAAATTTGTGGAATTGAAATCCTCGTATGCGCCCGTTGGTACAAACAGTTGTGAAGAAAACTATTAACCATTTGAACAAGCACACATCACAGAATATTTAGTTGAAAAAATGGGGCTTTTACAGGTATTAATAAAAAACTTATGAGTGTTTGAATACAGAATTTTGGGAAATTTGAGAAAAAAATTCAAAAAATTATATCTCCTTAACCGTGAGTCTTAGAACCTAGAGTCCAAAGAGAAAAGCTAACTTAATTTGGTGTTACAAGTCAGAAAAACTAAATGCAAAAATAACAAAATATAAATGAGAATAAACAATTAAACACACTCTGCTGCCTTTTTCAATGTTAAAAATAAGTTGAGGGTATACTTATTACTGACCTACGCAACATAAAATAATTTAATGTTTAATTTGAATATTATTCAGCATTACAAACTTTTCATTTTAAATATGTTTGCCATTGAGTAATGGAATTAGGCTCCAAGGCGATAAACTGATTTTCACTATTTCTACCGATGTGTCCTTGTTTCCCCATTCTTCTTGCATTCTCAATGACCATCAACAAGTACAAAGACAAGTCCAATCACTTCAAGTGGGTAGATTAAATCAAAAACGTCCATGCTTTTTACACTATTAAGTGAATGCTGTATGTACAGGATGAGCCAAATTGGACTCTTTTAAAGGGAAAGTTCTGTTTTTAAACTAGATAGATGAAAACTGATGACGGTGTCTGAGGCTCAATTTCTATGACAACCTCAATGGTGAAAACCGCATATCGATATCTATCATCGTTTCTGAGTTACAGCATGTTAATTTTCGAAAAGTTGCTATAACTTTTTTCCTGTCAAAAATTCTTTGGTTCTATGAGAACATCCTCGAAGCACTTTTTTACGTAGAATTCAATGGTTTGAGTAATTTAGTTTTTCAAATCATACATCAACAGTTATTGACGGAAAATTAATTTTTTTTAATGAGACACTCAGTATATTTCTGCATATTACGATAGAACTTAAAATTACCATTTCAAAAATGTAGCACACTATCTAGCCCGGTCTTGCTGAAAATATATTTTCCTGATCTCCATTAGCGGCAATTCGTCAACAAGGGGTTCAATATGTTGCCTTAATATTTGTAAATACCTCTGAGAAGCTGGAGTGCCATTATAAATGACGGGGCTGATAATTCTACCCCTAAAAACACCTGCCTATACACTGAATCCAAATCTTCCTTGACTTCTCTGCTTCACAATAGAAGGAGGTTTTTGTTGTGCCCAAGAATGAGATTTATAGCGGTTGAAAATACCGGCAGTGCTGACATAAGCTTCATCTGGCCAAATACAATTTGATGAAAAATCAAGCACTTGGTTACAATTTTCCAGGAACCAGTGGCAAAAATTCATGCGGCGTTCAAAATCTCCTGGTCTGAGTTTATACTTTTTCAAAATTCGCCTAACGTGAGTTCTTGGTAGGCCTGTTGTAATTTTTAAATTTCGCATTGACGTTTTCGCATTATTAGCAACAACTCGTAAAACGACTATTTCTTTCAATTCCCTAGTTGATGCATATGATTTTGGCCTTATCTTTTCAAATTGACCACCATCAATTAGGTTGTGTTGCGTCCTTGCGAAAATGTCTCTAAAAGATTGCCTTCTATCTGGATACCTCACGCAATACAAATTTTTTGCTGCATCTACATTTTTCCCGGTTAGTATAAAACAGACTATCATATCCCATTTTTCATAATTATCATACTTCATTGCAAATGTGTTTGAAAAATGAATAAAAACCACAAATTGAAGAGCGCTTTTACTACTCATATCAAAATTTGACAGCTACTAGTGAACACTTGCTTCCTGTTTTATGGCCGCTTCGTCCAAAGCCTACTTTGTTCATAGTGTGCGTTTCAAAGTCTACATGAATAAACTTGAAAGCTCTGAATTTCAGAGATGACTCTAGTAAAACGGCAAGTGTGCTACATTTTTGAAATGGTAATTTTAAGTTCTATCGTAATATGCATAAATTTACAGGGTGTCTCATTTAAAAAATGATTTTTCCGTCAATAACTGTTGATGTATGATTTGAAAAACTAAATTACTCAAACCATTGAATTCTACGTAAAAAAGTGCTTCGAGGATGTTCTCATAGAACCAAAGAATTTTTGACAGGAAAAAAGTTACAGCATACGAAAAACATGACAAAAAAGTGTCGAATTTGGCCCAGCCTGTACACGAGTGGGAAAATAAAAAAAATTATTTGCTTTTGCTGAAAGAATAAAAATATATTCCAAATCACTTGAATACTTTTTTTTTTCAATTTAATTCCCAAAATATAATTTTATTTCATTTATTTTGTACATGTAATGTGTACCAACCCAGGAGGAAAAAGGGGCATCGAAATGAATTTTGAACACATCTAGTTGCATATAAATTAAGAGGTGTACTGAAAAGAAAAAGAATATGAGAACTCACAGTACGAAAATATCATAAACATCATACTGAGGTACTTCGTTCCTTTGACAGTGCATTCCTGTTATTGTACCAGAAATACCATAATGTTCATATTTCATACTATAGCATTTCTCCAAATCCTGTCTTATATCTGTCGAAATATTCGGACATGTGGACGGAACACAAACACCATGACGTAGCTGGTCATGGCGATAATTCCTGGGATTTTCACTTAACTCCTAAAATTAAATTATTCAGTATTTAGTAAATATCACATTCTCAATATATATTTGTCAATCTCACTTTGATTTTTTTCCAAATTTCTGTTATGTTTTCTACATTAGCAGGTGCTAGTTGAAAATCTATTGTACAGTACAATGCTTCATCACCTAATAACATGCACCTATCGAAATCATCTGCCTCAAACACTGATGGAAGTAAAGAATAATCTCTATCTGTAAAATATTAATTTTCAAAAACCCGCTTGAAATATATATATATATATATATATATATATATATATATATATATATATATATATATATATATATATATATATATATATATATATATATATATATATATATATATTTATTTATATATATATATATATATATATATATATATATATATATATATATATATATATATATATATAGGGGAGAGTGGGGAGCATTCGACCATCGGGAGGATTCAACTACCCTCCATATACTCATTAATAATGAAGCTTTTAAGTACGGTCCATCAGAAGTGTAACCTATACATTCTTAATAGTTTTCGCGCCATAACTGAGAACCAGTGTTGAGTTTTTTGTGCTTGTTAAGTGACTAATGTTAAAACACGAATATAAAGATGAGATGTTTTACTCTGATATTTTGGTTATTGGAGATATATTGTTAGTTTTGTGAAATTCAACGTATTGGACCTCGAAACTATTAGTTTAAATACATCTTTCTCGTATTGTGACATAACCTAGAAATTTTGCAAAGTATTTTTTTAAGACAGATCTCTATTAGGCCGCGTTATGGGGAGGATTCGACCTATTTGAATTGGGAGCGTTGGACCAGCAGAGAAGTTGATTAGAGTTCTATCAACTCATACAAGCCATAGAATGCAACCAGTAGATGTTGGCGTCTTAGGTCCATTCGAGTCTGCTACTTCTGTTGCTTTCAATGATTGGTTGCTTTCAGATCCTGGGGAAGTTATAACGATAAGACGAATAGGAGAGCTGATGAATAAAGCAAATATTCGCTCTTTCGCAATGTCCAATAAAAATTCTTTCAAGAAACCAGGAATTTGGGCTTTAAATCGTCTAGCTTTTTCTGAAGAAGATTTCGCTCCAAGTTCAGTTATGATCAGTGAAACAAAGGTAGAATGCATGATCACACAAGATAAATTTACAGAAAAGAAGAAAGCAGAGCAGAATTATAGGAAAAACAGCATTATTATCCAAAGTAATGTTATTTTGAAACCCTTCAATTCATAGGAAAGCAACGACTTGTTGACAGAGAGAAATTCATTTGAAAATATTCGCCTCTTTCTTAAAGCCGAACCAAAGGCAAAAAAAGAAGAAACAATGTTTCCAAGTCCAAGATCTATACTCTGACACCGGAACTAGAAGAATTATACAGCAAGCAGAATACAGGCAGAGAGTGAAAGGAGAAAAACTCTTAAGGTGGCTGCTGTGAAAGGTAATGTTAAGAAACCATCAGTGAAGAAATCTATTTTGAATGATGATATATCTGACAGTGATGAGATTAACAACTCAATTGAGTTAGCAGACGACTCTGAGGACTCGACTCTAGAAGAGATCCCGTTGTTAGAAAGTGGAAACCTAGTAACTCAAGGAGATTTTGTACTTGTAAAATTTGCGACAAAATCCACAGTTGCTTATTATATTGGGCAAGTTCTTTCAGTTAGAGAAACTAGTATAAATTTTAATTTTCTACGAAGAAAAAATTATTCCAACACTTTTGTGTTTCCCGCTAATGAAGTTATTTCCTAGAGCCAAAAATGTGGGAACAGCAAGAACTGCTAATTTACACAGAATCAATTTGAACTTGAAAGGGTGGAATATTCGTTAATATACGTTACTGAACAATAATTGATTCATTAAATTATGTGGTCCAATCCACCCCGCGTTATGGTCGAACCTACCCCAGCAGTAGTTAGGATTCGACCACATGTAGGTTTGTCATGAAACGTTAAATTAAAAAGTTGAGAAGAAACTTTTTATTATTTTGTCTTTTTTCTTTCGTGCAAAACTATTCTCTCGGTTTACCAACATATCGAATATCGCAAATTATCGAACACATTTTTCATTACGGATTTTTAAAGGTTAAACGGTTGAATGCATCCCCAAATTTGCGCTGTAGTGTGTGAAAAATATAATAATACGATGATGAATTCATTTGAAGAATTGATGTAAATCGAATGAACCGTCCAAGCTAGTTTCATGGGATCTGATGACATAGAATTCCCATTCATCCTTCCAGGGAGAGGTTAAGAATATTTGGAGGGTTGATTTGAGTATAATAATCGATATGACGAACAAATTTCTCAACCTATCATTATCTATATATATATATATATATATTATATATATATATATATATATATATATATATATATATATATATATATAATATAAATATATATATATATATATATATATATATATATATATATATATATATATTATATATATATATATATATATATTATATATATATATATATATATATATATATAAATAATTATAATATTTATATAATATATATATATATATATATATAAATCTTTATTTATATATAAGATATATATCAGTGGCGGCTCGTGAGGTTTTGGTTTGAAGGAGGCTACAAGAGGTGTTAAAAAATACACCATAGGCGAAAATTTTTAGGATTTCAAGGTCAACCGCCTTATAATTTAAAGAGAATCAAAGTAAAACAAGCACCCTAAGCAATTAATTTGTTTGGAAATATTTTATTTCACTTTCGAGTGTCTACCTTGAGACCTACAACTCCTATTTACAATATTCACAAAAACTCTTCTCAGCCAATTAATCAATTCATATATTCATCATTTTTTTTTCTATCACAAAATAGGTACCTACCTACCTACTTAACGAATTTGTTACTTATTCGAAGAATTAATCAATTGTTGCCCAGCAAGAACCAACGGGGAGGTGAGAGTTTTTTCTTGCCAAAAATAAAATAGGACCCTCCCAAAAATAGATTAAAATAAAATTCTTGTCATAAAAGTAAAACAAAATAAAAATAAAATAACAACAAAATAAAATAATAAAATATACATTTAGACCAAAAAAAAAATTTAAATAAATTCTTTGGCATAGGCATCTATTTTTTATAATTCCTGCATAGATGCCAATGCCAAGGCAGAACCCTTGAATAAAAAATAATGTTTACATAAAATCAAACAAAAAATAAATTCTTTTAAGATTTTTACAAGGAATAACGAATTATTTGGTATAATACTAAGTAATAAAGTACCTAGTACCACAAACAAAACCTGTGAAAAATAAAATGTACAAAATATGTGTGGGACAGCAAATAAAAAGTTATATATTTTTGAAGATTAGCGGGATTCTGCGATCTTTAACGTTAGCAAAATGATCTATAATATCATCATAAAATTTTTTGTCTCTCGCCAAAAGTTTTACCAATTCCTTTTCAATAGACAACAAACTAATATTTTTCAAACGATCCTGACTCATTGAATTTCGTAAATAAGTTTTAATTCTCTTGAGAGTGAAAAACGAGCGCTCTACGGAAGCCGATGTCACCGGGATAGAAACAATTAGACATAAGAGTTTATAAACTTGGGGTAAATCTTGATTCAAATCATTATCAAAAAGGTATTTAATAGTCATCACATGATTTTCATTTTGCCCTAAAATTTCATTGTCACTATAAAACAACACACAGTTCACTTTTTAGGGCCACCTTATCAAAAAAAGTGTATTTTTGACATAAAATTTTCCAAAAGGTTATCTGGAAAATAACCGAAAATCCGGGAAAACAAATTTTTCATTGAGTAATTCGAAGAAATACAGTTTCTTTCAAATCAGAGAACCTTATTTCTATTTGACCCCTAATAGTATCCAAAATTTCATAAATATATTGCTTATAGTGAAGCTCCATATTTGCGAAACTGAATTTCTTTCGTTTTGGCTAATTGAGTCTCCGTATCATCAGTAGTTTGAAATACAGAAAATAGTTTTTTAAAATAAACTTCTGCACGAAATTCTGAAATTTTCTCCAAAAGAAACTTGAGCCGATTTCGTGA